>VAHH01000226.1:0-43095 GCA_013357305.1 Radopholus similis
CGGCCGCAACAAATACAATGAATGTGATTCGAACGAATAACCATTTTTCTATTTTTAAATAAATTCCTTGAAATATAACTTCTTAACTTCTGCTTACGGTCTCCATTGTAGTTAACGGCATTCTGAGAAGATGCGTGAAAAATTTGGGCGGTTAGCCAGCATGGGAGGGAAAATACAGAAAAAAGGGCGGTATGTGAGCATGTGCAGAAAATACAGAAAAAAAGGGCGGTATGTGAGCAAATTAGGGCGGCAAATAATGTTATGCGTAAGCTCATTTGCTTTGCTCCCTCTCTACACATACAATCTCCATCCCATCCGTAACACATTCATATCATTCATCTAATTCCTAATTCTCTTCCTTCCATCGTCTGTCACTCCCTACCACATTTGCCAATTGCCATTGCTGCTTATTTTTATGAATATTGCCAAAGGTCAGTTAGCGAAAATGGAAATTAAAATGGGGATCAAGTGAACTTAATATAGGTAATAAGTTCGTTGCTGCTTGGATGTGGTGAATTTGTGAAATGAATGACCAAAAAGATCAGGAGAAAATGAGCAATGGTGTCGATTGATCGTGATGCTTGATACTTGATGCGCCTCTTGACTGTTCCGTTCCGTCGGTCAACGTCTCTCGGAGAATTAGACTAAACATTAATTTTTTTGGGCAGAGGCGGCTGGCTGTTTGGGTGGGTGGAGAGGAGGAGATGGGTCTGTGTGAGTACCGCGGGGATCAAATCGATTCCAGTTGCAAGTACCCCGCCGCCCCATTCATTGCTTGCCCTCCCTCCATCACCCAATTTGTCCCCTTTGCCCATTCCCAAAATCGCTCTCTCCTTTCTCTGCTCTGCTGTTTCCGTTGCGGAGGGACGAATACTAGCGAGCGAGCGAATGAAGGTAAGCAAAGAGCGCTCACATTGGAGCAACAACAATATTGGAAGAGAGGGCCTCCGGTGTTCTGTTCTCCCTTCTCCCGCGCCGAGTCGATCGACCATCCAGCGCGCGCGGACCAAAATCGTTCGGTCAATCTTGGATTCCGCTTAAATTCCTATTTTCCTTGAATTAGAATGAGCACAGATCGCCAATTCCATTCCCCTTTTGCAGCTATTGTTTTCGCTCTTTCTTCCCGATTTCCTTCTTTTCGCTTCCCCGACTGATGATGAATCAGCAAACTTGTGCGTAAATTGCTTTGGATTTGCTCTTCCTCTGGTCAATCAAATACTAACTGGCTTTCTTCAGCGCGATCAAACTGATTACTGATTAGTGATTACTGATTAGCATAATATTTGTGGCAGAACATTCGTTCGTTCGGTTACGTCATATAGGAACAGGGAGCACCCAGCGCGTCGACCATAATCCTTATTGAGGGCTCCCTGTTTTAAATGGATGGAAACAGAACTTCGAAAGTGATACCATTCTCCGGCAATTTCCAATTTGACCTCTCACTCGTTCTTCTTCCTCTCTAGGATTTTCTAAATGTTCCCGAATGGCCAGTTTGCCTTTCCTGCGCAGCCTTCGCCGCAAAACAGTGGCGGAGGCGGCGGTTTTTTGTTCAATGGAGGCGACCAGCCATGGCACTACACCTCTTCTACAACAACCGCCGCCAGCAACAGCAGCACCTTTTTGTCGGGAATGGCCCAACAGCAGCAGATTCCAAATGGACAACAACAACAGCCGCTGTTCCCCTTCCAGCGCCAACCGCAGCAGGTGATCACCGTCGCACTTCAGTACGGGCCGCTGAGGGAACTGTTGATCGTGGAGAGGACTCCTGACCCTGGCGCATTCGAGATGTTCCGGTAAGCGCAACAATGTGAGTGGGGATGTACGGGCATTTTCAGGCAAAAGGCTCGCCAGATGGTGGAACGGCAGTTGAAATTTGAGGCGAATGCCAATCCCGGCGCCAGCAACGGCGTTGCTGCGGGGGGACAAATGCCCATGGTGGAGATACAGCTGTTCCTGCACGACTACAAGTCGTTCAACGTGCTCACCTGCCTGGGCAGTTTGGACCAACTGGTTGGTGGGCCGATTGTTGTGGAGTCAGTCCACTCTGGTTGCAGGACAACGGGAGTGTGGTGGAAATTGTGCGGCTGATGAGCCAGGACGAGAAGCCGACTCGACCCCACGCACTCGCCGAAAACTCCTACGTCACTCCCACCTTCTGTGACTATTGTGGCGAAATCCTGCTCGGCCTCATCAAGCAGGGCCTGCAATGCCAACTGTGCAAGTCGGAAGCAGTCTCTGGGAACAAAGCCAACGAACGGCGCATTCCCTCTGAACAGGTGCAATTTCCACAAACGGTGTGCGCACGCCCCGCGAAACAACTGCGCCAAGGCGGATCTCCTAGTGCCCACAACGTTTCTCGCTGGCGCGGGACAGTACCCGGTGGGAGGAGAGGACACCAGTGAGCGAGAGAACCCATAGTCAGTGCTAAGCCCCTTGATGGACAGACGGCCCTTCTGCACAGCAGCCGCACTTCCAATTGCCCCACACCCTGATGGTGCACAACTACAAGACGCCAACGGTGTGCAAAGTGTGCGACAAGCTGTTGTTCGGAGTGATCAAACAGGGACTGCGGTGCCGAGACTGCAAGGCAAATCAAAAAGGAACAATGGCGGTTTGGTGGTTAATATGCCTGTCCAGGTGAATGTGCACAGAAAGTGCGCAGCTCTGTTGGAGAAGAACTGCCACATTCCGGCTGAGAACGCAATCGTGCCTTCATTGGACCAGATCTCCATCGGAGGCGGTGCTGAGCTGACCGAAATGACCAACGACCAACCGCAGCAAACGGACACGTCCACCGATGCGATGATCCCACTGGCACGTTTACCAGGTCAGCCCTGTAAAGAGCAATGCCATATCGGTCGGTGCAGGCTCTGCGTCGAGTCGGTCCGTGCGCCATGCCGCCGGGCAGCCCGTGTGCGAGGGGTGGCTGATCCATTTCCTGCTGCAGGACCGGGAACGGAGACGTCTGCGCCACTACTGGGTGCTGGCCAACGGGCTGATCTGTCTGTACAACGAGTACAACGACGGTGGGCAACGGAGTCGGAACTCGTTTTTGTTTGAACGCGTTGCAGGTGTGAACGTGTCGCGAGTGTTCCGCCAGATCCAATTGGCGGAGATAATCGCGCTGATCCCCTACGAGGGCCCGTCCCTCGATCCAAAGTGGGTCATTTCGCCAGACAGACAGACAACCCCGTTTCTCGTTTCCCCGTCCACTCCGCCCATTTCAAGGTTCCCGCCGCACGCCTTCGAAATTCGCACTGCCTCCGGGCTGACCTTCTGTGCGGGCGAGAACCTGGAGGCGCTTGGCGGCGGCGGAGTCCCGACGGCCAACTACAGCGCACTCTCGTTGAGCAAGTCCGCCGCACGGCAGTTCGGGGGCGGCGGAGCAGTGAGCTGGCAGCAGTGGTTCCAGGTGGGCTGTCGACGGACGAAAAAAACATGGGAATCTGAGGGAGTGTTCTAGGCCCTGCAACAGTCGCTGCAGCCTCCCCCACTGCGCACAGATCCGGGCAACGCTGAGCCGGCCCTGCAGTTCACACAACTCTATCAGGTGGAGGGAAGGTGGGGGCAGCTTGGGTTGAGCGCTGGGTTGAGGTGCATCGCGAGAAGGTGCTCGGCTCGGGCCAGTTCGGAACCGTCTACAGGTTGGAAATCAAATAATTATATCATTCTGGTTTTACAAATAATTGAAAAAAACAGTCCTTGAAGGCCTGTCTAAGTCCAAACCATGTACTATTAATATACATATGTAGTATGTACTACAATAGATTGGCTATTAGGCATCCTCCTTTATTTTTTCCAATTTCAATGTGTTTGCATTTTCCACATTCGAAACAGACAGTAAACGCATAAACTTTTATTACGTCTACAGCGGGGTCCATCGCCAATCGGGCAGGGAAGTGGCCGTAAAGGTAAGGGAAAAGCAGAAGCCCCAGTCGGATGGTGTTGAGTGCAGGTGATTGCGAAGGACCGGTTCTCCAAGAAGTCGTCGGCGGTGGAGACGCTGAAGAGCGAGGTGGCCATTCTGCAGGCGGTGGACCACCAGGGCATCATCAAGCTGGAGGCGATGTTCGAGACCAAGGACAAGATTTTCGTCGTGATGGAGAAGATGGACGGCGACATGCTGGAGATGATACTCAGCCAGGCACGTTGGCGTAAAAACCTGCAAAACAGGATTGCCTTTTCAGGCGAGCGGCAGACTGAACGAGCGCTGCACCAAGTTCCTGATCATGCAGGTTCCGTCCGACATGAGCAATCAACATTTACGCATAAAAATGAATTTGCTTCGAAATTATTAAAAATATTCCTGATCATGCAGATCCTGTCCGCTCTACACTACCTGCATTCGAGGGGAATCGCCCACTGCGATCTGAAGCCAGGCAAAGACACAGGATCTGCTGCTGACTGATTCGTTTTTATTTATGCAGAGAATGTGCTCCTCTCCGACTTCCAGTCCAACTTTCCGCAAACAAAGTTGTGCGACTTCGGCTACGCACGGTTCATCGGAGAGACGCAGTTCCGCAAGACCATCGTTGGCACCCCGGCCTATCTTGCGCCGGAAGTGCTCAAAAGGAAGGGTAAAGGGAGAAACATTCGAAATTTGAACCCTCCTCCACCGAGCCAGGCTACAACAAGTCGCTGGACATGTGGTCCGTGGGCGTGATAGTGTACGTGACGCTGTCGGGCACGTTTCCCTTCAACGAGAACGAGGAGATCGCGGAGCAGATCCAGAACGCGGAATTCATGTTCCCGAGCAACCCCTGGGGCGAGATCCACTCCGACGCCATCGACCTCATCCAGCGCCTGCTCAGGGTGCAGGTGCCTGGACTGTCCTGTTCCCTGTCCTATGCCGCTTCTGTTCCGTCCGCCAGATAGAGGAACGCCTCACCATCGACGAGTGCATTGCGCACGGCTGGCTGAAGGACCCGCAGACCTACTGGGACCTGCTCTGTCTGGAGAAGCGGCTGGGCCTCGGCCGCCGCTACCTGACCTCGGAGGCGGAAGACCTCGTCTGGGCGGAACAGCTCGCCAAAATGGGATTACTCGAGCAACGGCAGCAGCCACAGGGGACGACGGCCAACAGCACTCTGCTGCTGACCGGACAGAGCACGCTGGAGATGGACGAGCAGGGGCACATCGTGGATTTGATGATCACGTGAGACGGAGAACAATTTGAACATGGCATAATATTTAACACAGGGAGCAATTTGGTCCCACTCGCATACATAGTACATACATATTAATTATTATATTAATTATTTCTAACCCACAATTGAATTGGTCGAATGAAACACTTTCTTGCCACATTGATGTTTTGAACTCCGTAATTTTCCTAAACAATGAACATGTCACTGTCACTCCCGCTGGAACAGCGATCGATTGTTTCAGTGGAGGGTGTGACAACCAGTTTTTTGACGTTTATGACTGCTCCGCTGCTCTCGAGGGGCGCTGTTTTATGTTTTATCGCACTCACTTTTTAATACTTTCACGCCACAAATGGAATTCATGCGCTCTGCGATCGAGGAGGGGAATGCGGGAGTGGAGTGCGGCGACGGAGGGCCGTTTGGCGCCGTCGTGGTCAGACTGGGCCAGATTGTGGGGCGCGGCCACAACATGGTCGGGCGGACGTGTTGTTGGTGCCCATTCATTGTTCAGGTGCTCGTTTCCAACGACCCGACGGCCCATGCCGAGGTGGTGGCGCTGCGCAACGCCAGCAAGGCGCTGGGCACGTTCGACCTGAGCGGCTGCGTCCTCTACACCAGCTGCTACCCGTGTCAGTGGTCCCATCAGCCGCACTTCTGTATACATACAATACATAAAACATAGGCCCGATGTGCTTGGGAGCCGCCCTGTGGGCGCGTGTGGACAACGTCTTCTACGCCGCCTCACCCAACGATGTAAGCAATTTGTGTGGCTCAACCATCGCCAGACCGAGACTATTCGTTTTGGCCGCCTCTGTCGGCTTCGACGACGCCAATTTCCACGAGTTTGTGCGCGACCCGCAGGCGGACGGACGGACCCTGTTGGCGCACTTGCCCATCGAGGGGCACATGGCCCCGTTCGAGAAGTGGGCCCGCAAAGAGGACAGACGCATGTACTAAAAAACATTCCGCCAGTTCCATTTCCACTCCTCCCTGACGACCATTTTTGTGTTCCCAGGTCGAAGATTGTTTCTCCGTTCCCCCTTAGCACAATTCCTGGGATACCCCTGTCGCCAATTGTGTATTTTGTTGCGCCCTTTTCCGCCGTCCAATTATCCATTCGAGGCCTCCACCGCATATTTGCGAATTATTTATGTCTGGCGGGGGAACTGTTTCTGCGCCAGTCACGCTAGAGACAAATGCGACAGCGGCGCCAGGGAAATAAATGTCTCGCGAGTGGGTGGGGGGATGATGAATGGGGACGGCGGAATTAGTAAGAAGTGAGTGATTCGTCGTTTGCGAAATATTGTACAACTCTGTGCCACACTTTTGTTTTTGGCCCGTGTCAGTTCTTTCCGTGCGCCAGAATCCACTCGTCGGTGATCAGCGGCGGCTCCTGTTCGTCGTAGAGCATGTAGACAGCGAAAGTGACTGTGAACATGCTGAACGCCAGTTTCAGCACCTTCTCGATCATCCTGCGGGCAAATTGGAAGTTACCTAACCGCCCGGGGACTTGCCTGGAGAGGAGCCGCCACTCCCCGCGGATGATGCGCTGCTGCTCCTGCGCCATCAGCGCCAGTCTGATGGAGCGCACGGTGCACACGATGTCGCGGATGGCGTCCACCTTGCTGCTGCTGGGTCTGCTGCCGAAGCTGGACGAGCCGTCCCTGTCGACGCGCGAAGAGAAGGCCTCACAGATGTGCTGAGCGGCCAACAGTGTGTCCTGGGACCGCCCACTTTTTACCTCGTGTTGATGAGTCCCCCCGCCCTCCGCAGCATCCCCACTGCCCCCGTTGTTGTTGTTCCTGAGCAGTCCGTTCACGCACATCTGCTGCCCCCCTCCCAGCAGGCCGTTCTGGGCGGCCCTCTGCTGCTGGGCCATCGCCACCAGCCGCGGGTTGACCACCACAGGGGCGGTGGGCGACGGCCGGTAGAGGAACGAGGAACGGTCCTCCTCGGTGGCGATCCTCTCCATTCGGTTCTGAGCAATTATTAGGGGATGTGTGTGCGTCAAATGACGGGACGGACGAATTTGCGCATCCGGTGGCGGATGCTCTGCTGGGTGCTGCGCAGCTCCCGGCCCAGCAGGTGCCGCAGAAAGAAGTTCCCGCCCGCGTTCACGCCCATTATCCACATGCGCAGCCGTCGAGGGATTGCCCTTCCGGAGTTGCCCTGCATCTGCAGTCCCAGGGTCCACGTGGTGACCTGCACATCAACATCAAACGAATGTTCAAATTGCTTCCAAAATTTAAAAATGGCAGGATACATAGGTGGCCGTGAACTGGATGCAGATGAGGCCTGCAACGGAGCGAAGAGTGGGCACCAACAAAACGGGAGGACCCACCGATGTAGTATTGGCCGAGCACGGGGACCGTGTTCGAAGTGGCCGGCAATTTGTCGCTGACCATCATCACTGGGAACCAAATTATTGATGCATTTATTCACGAAACGCACGGATCAAAGCCAGTGAGAGTAGCGAAGTCACTCCCAGACTGACCTGCGGAGGCACAAATTGTTCAGTTGAACCCACTTAGGCCAGCACCTTCTCTGTGTTTTCTCCACTCGTGGAGTGCGGAGTGAAGAAGCCGACGACGGTGATCAGCGTGATCAGGGCCGAGGGCATGATCAGCGTGAACAGGTAATAGGAGGGGTTGCGCTTGATGGCGAAGTAGTAGCAAATGTCCGGGTACGGGTTCGGGCAGCAGTCGTACCACCGAAAACCAGAATGGAACACTCGACTGGTCAGTCAGACGTTGTGGGCCGCCCACTTGAGGTTGGATCTGGTGCGGAAGTCGATCAGCGTCCACTCCATGTTGGGGATGTAGTGGGTCAGACTGGTGGACTGCATGAAGGGCGCCGTGCTCAGCGGGGACGGGGAGCCGGCGCCCATGGGACGGCCCTCGATGGAGGAGGAGTTGTTCGCGCTGCTGTTCAGACCCGTCCACAGCTCCGGCTCCTCCTCCGCCGGACGCAGCATCACCTGGAGACATCGAGGTGCAGGGGGCAATGCCAGCACACGTTACACACCTGACTCCCGTCGTAGGACCTGTTCAAAGGGAATTGGTCAGGTTGTTGTGGACTGGGGCAAAACAGACCAGGAGGCCAGCATCAGGTAGCAGATCTGTTGGTCAAATGGGAAGCGGTGCTTAAAACGTGTTATTCTACCACGTGCCGATCTGAGTGCCAGACCAAGTTCAGGTGGCACGTGATGTCCGTGATGATTGCCCGGAACAGCGACACGCGCCCGTCGTGCCGCACCAACGCGTTGGTCATCATCTCGCTCTCGCGGATATTCATGTTGGCACTGCACGAGGAAAATTTAAATTTGAAAAAGGAAAACGCCAAAACAAATCGAATTCTGTTTTGGGGATTAAACGGGTAGCTTGATGATTTAAATGTCCACCTGTTGTAGACGAGCAGGTCGGGTCTCCATATCAGTTCGATCGGGATGTGCAGCTGTGTCAGTCCGCCGAACTTGGTCGGATCCCAGCGCAAGTACTCGTCGCGCCAGTACTTGGAAAGGTCATTAAAGGAGGAGGGAGACAATGAGTGCTCCCCACCTCCTCCAGCCAGCAGTAGACTGTGATGATCTGGTCGTTCTCCTTGACCTTTTGGATCTGCTTGAAGTACAGCTGCACCGCCACGTCGGTCACGGTGCTCTCGTCCAGGACCGGCCGCAGCTCCTTGCGGTAGTTCTCGAACAGGTGGTCCAGCAGTTGGCGCTGGTGGACGCTGCCGGAGCACTGTGGTTGGGACTGGGTCGGCACATGGGTGGGAACAGGGCCGAAACCTTGGAGGGCAGGGAGGCAACGAGCAGCCACCAGCAGAGGGCCACCAATCGACCGGAGAAAAGGGACGGCATCCCGCCGCAGCACTTTTTGTTTTGCGGTCCCCAGAGAGCACCAACGGAGGGAGATCGCATGGCCGTCGCGACGTGGTTCTCCGCCGCCCTTTTGTGCAAAAGTGCCAAATGGAAGCTAAATGGGCGAACGCAGGGATATTATGGCGGCCGGCGGTTGAAGGGCCTTTTCGCGGAAGGGCCCTTCTTTTCTTTCACGAGGCAAAGGCGGGGGAATTGCGTGTGGAGCGGCGGAAATGCGGGAGAGCGAGGATAACACTCTCTCTCTGGGCAGAAATCATTTGAAGATGCTCCCTGGCGGCGGAACTAATTAGCGCCCGAAAGGCACACTCTCGGGCGCTGGGAAAAACGACTCGCGGAAGGAACAAGCACAAACGCCGTTTTTTGCCCCTCTCCGGGCAACGGGCCCCTCTCGTCCCGTTCCGGCGGTCTTTTGGTCGCGTGGGGTTGGCCCTGGGCACCCGAAAATCCATCGCTATTCCATTTCCATCGTAAAAAGTGAAAGGGGACGCAAAAAGAAGTGAATGAGGGACGAGATGGATGGATGGACGGCACATTTGGCATTTGCATGAGTGCAGGAATTATTCGGGGCAGCTGGAGCGAGTGATGGATTGCCCTGGGGATGGGGACGTTGATGCATCGGAGGTGGCCCTGTTTCCTGTTTGGGTGGGGGTCCTTCGACTCTATTTCTGCTCTAATCGAGTTAAACACTTCCCTCCGCCCACACGCACACATTCTTTGTTCGGCCGCCGAGTGCCATTCTGTCATCCGTCTGTCCTCTGTGTGGCCGGAGAATAAATATATGTGCCGCGCCAAATGGCGGCTAAGCAAACAGGTGGCCAAAATAATGAACGAAAACGGGGACAGCCAAAAAAACGCACAATCGCTAATTGGCACCCCAGGAACACATCTGCAGGGGATGTGCCGATTCATGCGGGGAATTTGTCTTTCAACTGGATCAGCACATGAACACGATTTGTTCGGGAGCGTCCCAAGGTCAGGGAATGCTTTCGCTGAACGAGGTGACCGAGTCGCGGGCCAAATCCAAGTGCCTCTGGTTCTGGCCGGTCCCTCCTCCCTCCAGGGGCGCCATTTTCAGCGGCACCAGCCGCGAGTAGAAGGCCAACCAGAGCGCCATCATCAGAGCGATCTCCGCCGACTCGAGCATCCAGATGGCGCGGGGGCCGTAGCGGGAGTAGAGGAATCTGGAGAGAAGTCGGCCCTCCAAGTCCAGCCCAGGCAATGTGCCCCAACCCCATCAGCAGCGGTCCCAGCATGCGGCCCATTCCGCCGTACATCTCCAGCATGCCCTGCTGCTTGGACTGGATGCGCGGACCGATGATGTGCGAGAACAGCGTGTTCATCGTCACGTTGATGTTGGGGAACGCGGCGCCGATGAGCACAATCATCAGGGCGTAGTAGACCTGGGAGGTGGGCTGTTTTCTGCACCCGCACAAGTGTGCCCAGTTCACCCGGAGCACTCACCCACACATTGACGGCGGTCATCCCGTCGCACCAGTCCATCCGCTGTTCGTCGCAGCCGCCCACACTCGAGTTCGTGCCGTTAAACTTGTGCACGGTGCTGGGCAGGAAGGGCCAGGAGAAGGTGGACACGTGGAACAGGAGCAGCGCTATTAGCGAGACGAAGCACGCGATCCGGTGGGGCACCTTCTTGCCCAGGTCGAACATGATGTAGGCTAGGTAGACGGCCAGAGCTATCGCTCCCCGGATGCAGTGGGCAATGGAGTCGTAGAAGACCACATCGGTGGGGGACCAGGAGAACATCATCATCGCGAACGCGGTGCCAATCCTGCAAACGGGAATTAGGCGTCCCCCACTCGACAGTATTTATGTACGTTTCGATGTTGGTGAAGATGAAGAACTGGGTGAAGCGCATCGCGTAGCACACGTGCACCGCCCACCGGTCGTAGGGCGGCAGTGCAGGTGCGAGTTCATCGACCGGCGTTGTTTCCCTCTGAAAGGGGGACTCCGATTTGGTTCACCTCCCGCCGCCACATTTGATGCCTTTGTGTTCTTTCGTTCTATGACGCCCACGTAGCTCTCGCTGAACCAGAACACGAGCAGGAACATCAGGGCCACGTTGCACACCGACGCGAACAGGGGAGGCGCCGTGAACATGGAGAGGCGGATGTTGGGCACGCACAGCCCAGTGGAGAACAGGCACAGGCGGTAGCCGGGGTAGTCGATGAACGTGAACACCATTTGCAGGGCTGGACGGGAGAAAGGGGGTCAAATTTGGAGGAAGATGTCCCTCCTGCCTGGGCCCAGCGTCAATCCCATCGCAACGCCACCGGTGATGAAGGCGGTCGCCCTGGAGCGGTCCTTGACCACGGAGGCGGAAGAGGCGTATGCCTTCAGCAGACCCACTTGGGCTAAATTGGCAAAGCGGTGTTTGTGCTTTTGTGTGTGTGTGTGTGTGTGTGTGTGGATTGCCCCATCCGATGCCGGCAATCAGTCGCGACAGCATCATCACGTAGCGAATGTGCGCGGCGGGGAACAGCTCCACCAGGAAGTACATCATGTTGCCGACCAGCATGAAGACGTTGCAGAGAATCCTGCAAATGGGGGTGCGTTCAAAGATCACCAGAAGTGGGGGAAAGCACCGGAGATAAGGGCTTTAACTTTATAATTCCCGGAATTGGCTGTTCCCATTTGGACTGAGAGAGAAAGTGCTCACAGCGGGGGCCTGAGTTTTTCGATGCGATTGGACCAGATGCCGAGGATGGGCGAAGCCACGATCTGGGAGAGGGAGTACATGGCGATCACCAGTCCGAAGAAGCCCTCTGTGACGGTGCTGTCCAGCTTGAAATTGCAAAAGGGGATAAGCGGACCCAAAGGCGGGAATGGACAATTTGCATGAACGGCCAGAGGGAGCTCATGAACAGCGTGAACTGGACCGAGGAGGAGAACGTGAACAGGGCGCACAGGTAGATGCAGCCCCATGCCGTCTTGCGCTCCTCCTCCGGCGCCTTTTGCCGCTCCCCTTTCACCGGCTCGAATGCCTGCAGTGGGCCCACCCGGTGCGATGCCCTGTTGTTCCCGTTCGCTTTGGAACTGTCCATGTTAAAATGAGACTCTGCAATTCTGGCGGGAGAAGATTAAATAAACGGGGATGGGTGAAACGCTCGGAATGGGCAAACGGGAGGTACAAGAAGTCAGGCAGAACATAGCGAACGAAACAGATTTGGCGGTCAACTGATAAGAGGCACAGCAGCAACAGCAAGTGACGCCGTTCATCTTTGAACCAAACAGTAAAATATGAGGAACAGCAGCAGCCTGGAGAAGCCAGCATGGACGCATAAAGAACTCTTGCAACGGGTTCTGATCACACATCGGTTTCATGAATGCGTTGCATCGGGCATCGGCGATATAGGCGGTGGATAAAAATTGAAAGGAAAACAGAATAGCTCAAGACATTTACAATCCACATCGGTCATTTTCCCCTCTCGTTCGGACATCTGACGCACTTTCTCTTGCCCCTTTTCGCCGCCAGCCCCTCGTCCGCTGTTCTGTCCAATTTGCCCAGCGCCATTCTCCTCCTCCGCTTCCGCCTCCGTCCCAGCGTCCCAAGTGCGGTCGACCCGTCGGGGAGGAAGCCGCCCACTCCGAGTCCGGCGTTCACCCCGCCCAGGCCGAGCCCTGTGCCGACCAGTCCGTTGGTGCCCAGTCCCGTCAGTCCGTTGGTGCCCAGTCCCGTCAGTCCGGCGGTGCCCAGCCCAGTCAGTCCGGTGTTGAGCCCGCCCAACCCGAGGCCAGTGCCCAGCGCCAGTCCCGGCGGACAAAGGCCGCCCAGGCCGGTGTTGAGGCCGAGTCCGTTCAGTCCGGAACAGCCGCCCCCGCAACCGCCGCAGCCGCAGTCGCAACAGTCGCAGCAGCATCCGCCGCCACAACCTCCCCCGCCCCCCAAACCGATGCCACCACAGCCACTCAAACCTGGAAGCCAAACACTGGTTGGCACAAGTATGTAAGCCTACTCAATCCGCCGACGCCCACGCCGGTGCCCAGGCCTCCGAGGCCCAGTCCAGTGCTTAGTCCGGTCGGACAGAGTCCGCCGGAGAGACCGAGTCCGCCCACGGACAGTCCCGGCGGGCACAGTCCCCCGCCCAGCAGGTTGTTGCAGCCGCAACCCCCGCAGCCACAGCCGCCCCCGCAACAGCCGCATCCGCAACTGCAGCAGTCACAGCAGCAGTCGCAGCAGCATTGGGCGGCGGAGACGCAGAAGAGCAGGAACGGGAGGAGGGAGAGGTGCCATTTGGGCGGACAATGCATTGAAGACGTCAAAGTGGGCGACTGCCGGTCAGCGCATCTCTTTTACCGGCGCCACAAGTGCGATCAGTGAATGGGCAACTAACTGGATGGCCGTCACCCGTGCAACTTCCTTCCCCGTACCCCTCTTATTTGCCCTGTGCCCCTTTCCCTTCCTCCCGCCCAATTGTGTTGACATTGTGGACCGGCCGCATCTGTGAATGGCCACAACACAATCGCAACACTGATGAATGGACTGGTCCCTTCCCCTGCACCAGTCATTCCACATTGGTGCGTCCCTTTCCCCCGCTCCTTCTCACCACCACTTCATCGTTGGTCGCCAAAGGGGAGACACGTAATAAGAGGGGAATGTGAGAAATTGCACGAGAGCGGGAGATAACAGCGTCAAAGCGGATACAGACGCAGAATGGGCGACCGAATGGGGGGACTTAATTAAGGGCCAGTTGGCACAGAAATGTCAACGCTCGGTTGTCCTGGCGATGGACATAAGAGGGATAAAGCGAAGCGCTTCCCCTTGCCCAGCCCCCAGCGGGGCTGTGTGCCATTTGTGCTGCTGTTGGCGGTGGGGAAGAGGGCCCTGTGGTGGTGCGCAGAGACAGATGTTTGCCCGCCACCATGAGAGGGAACAACGCGACTCAACGACCTTTCACCGCAGCTGCAGCACTCGGGCCCCCGGGTCCATCCATTTCAGCGCCCACCCTCCCTCGCCCCGCCACTCAGTCATTTCTCATTTCATGCACTTCATTCCCTGCCCATTTGCAGGGAACATGTCCTCAGCCTCAGCCCCACTGGGAGTAGCGGTGGGGGAGTTGTCTTCGCCTCCCGCCAAGTCAAGTCTCCTCCTTCGTTGTATGGATTGGGGAGAGAAAGTGGCCTCGCCGAAGGCGCATTTGTCCGCACAATCCCTCCCTCCCAATAAGCGCATTCTTTGCTTTGCCCCCAAATGATTGTGCGGGCACACACGCTGTGTGGGAAGGAAGCGGACGGGCACCCAGTGTGTGCTTGTTTGTGCCATTTCCCTGTCCCTTCCCTGGTACTGCTGTCCGGCTCTTCCGCCGTCGCTCTCTGCCACTCCGCGCCAAATTGGGCGCCGTCGGCGGGGCAACCGTCTCGGGACGGGGTGGCAGCTGCGCTCACTCGTCGCGGGGCTGTCGGCCGGCCCTTGCCCGCCCCTGCCCTAGTCCCCGGCCATTCTCGACAAAATTTCCACTCCAGTTCCGCCGCCGCCGCCATTCGCTGGGGCGCAGCTGCTGTGCCCATGCCCACTCTGGTCTGGGCCGACGACGCCCCACAAGGAAGGGGCGGCACAAGGGATGCTCGCCGAGGGAAAAGCCTCGTCCCTCCCGGCACAACATCGATTATTCCCGCGCCATTCTGTCCATTGCCGTCTCGAATGTGCTCCTCCCGCGGCCGTCCATGCCCATCCCTCAGTCTGCCGCTAAATTTCCATTAGGGCCTCAATTCCCCTCCTTCTGCTGCCCTCCCTCGCCCTAATTCGTCTCCGATGTTCGCACACACACAAATGCCCCCCCCCTACTCCCGACCGTCCAAATCCATCTAGAGAAGTGCCCTTGTGCCCCTCAAAACCTTTCGGGCGATTTATTGCCTCAAATTTCCGCCGACCGTCGAATTCGCCTCACAAATTCGCCAAGATATTATCCCTCCTGCCACAAATATTCCACAGCCTTCATTCAACGCCAGAATAGTCCCTCTGCTGCACAATTTCGCCCCATCCAATCCACCACCGATTGGCGATTGGGTCGTTGCGCAGTTCGCTTTCACCAGTGACTTTGGTGTGTTGGCCTGGCGGCTGTTGCCGTCGGTGCCGAAATGCGACTAAGGCACGCGGTGAATGCCAACTGTGGCACGGCAGAGTAGTGACAGACGGCACACACGCGACAGACGCCAGCCAGCCTTCTTAGTCAGCGGCTACAAATACAAGGCACTCCAATTTGGGATTGCGCACACAATTGTATTTAGTAGTAGATCTCGGAAAAGGTACAAGGCAAAGGCATGACTCCCCATTTTAGGGGGGAAGGCACTCAGCCATTTGGCAATTGTGCCTGTTGGATGATTGAGAAGCGACTACAGGCTGAGGGGGCAAAACAGAGAGGAGGGGAGGGGGCGGTTGCCAAATGCGGGGAAGGCGAATGGGAATGTGGGGGATTTGGAAAGCATTGATTTGGGGGAACTGCGCATAATAAGGATGGCATCATTCATTTCCAATTTGTTCGCATTCCATCTCATTTGTGAATAAATGCATTTGACTCGTCGATTTGGCCTTGCCCTGGTGGTGCTGGGTTTGTTGCTCCGCGGAGGTAATCGGAACGGGGAACCAAATAGCTAGTCCCAGTCAGGGGTCAGAAGAGCCCATTTGGAATTTGGATAGTGCCCGGTTTCAGCGGTCCAGGGCCAAAGTGAGGAGGAACCGGCAGAGCCGTCCGAAAACGAGGGGGGAGCGCCCACGGGCGGGGAGAACAACTCGGCGGAGACCCAAAACGAGGAAGAGCCCCCGCAGGAGGGGGAGACCGCCGGGACGGAGGACGGGGAGGAGGAGCACCCGGATGACGGGGGTGGCGAGGAGCACGAGGGGAACAACGCGGCCAGCGAAGAGACCGACGACGGGGGCAACGGCAACCCCCACAATAACAACAACGGCAGCGGAAGAGGACAAGGCAACATTTTTTTGGCATACCGGAATACCGGAAAGCCATCCCTCAGGTGCACACCCGTCCAACGGCGGGGGCCCGAACCCGCCACCTTCGGGCCCGAACCCGCGTCCGGTGGTCAACCCGGTGGTTGACCCCTACGGGCCCTTCCCCGCCGCCAACTACAACCCGTACCAGCAGGGCTACTACCCGCAGGCCAACGGCCCCTACCCGAACGACTACTATCCGCCGGCCAACAGCCATGGGGGCAGGAGCGACGGCAACTTCGATCCGGGCAGGAACTACGACGACTACAACTACAACAACAACGGGAACTGGAACTGGGGCGGAGGCGGTAGTTGGGGCGGTGGAACCAACGCGGACCTGGGCCTGGACGGACTGCCCTCGGTGCCCAATCGGTTCCACTTTGACCCGGCTCACCCGAACGGACTGGGCCGTGGGCCTCGACCACGGGGAGTGGCGGCTGGGAGTTTCGTTCCGGATAACGCGCGCGGCAATTTGGCCGGCACAGTGGTGCGCGGGGGGAACAATTACGCCGGCTATTGGGGATGGGACCGCGTCAGAAGGCGCTTTGCGGACAACAGCTACGACGGCAATGCCTACTATTACTATCCGCCGCCGCAGACGGTTCGCGGAGTCGGCCTGAACCCGAACGCGGACTACCACCAATTCGGCAGTGGCAGAAACGAGAGACGCGTGCTCTGCGTCACTCCCTCCCCCGGAACACTCCGGAACGGGTACGTAATACTTGGATTCCCCGGGTTGATTGCGCGTCTGTTGGAGGGACACCGACCTGTGGGCCCAGAACAACCAGCGCGGGAACCCGCCGATGCCGCAGCGGAGAAGACGCAAACGGCAACCGGTGCCGTCGAACTCAAATGCCACCAGTGCCCCAGGGCTGGGGGATGCGCAGGTGATCTGCCACACGGTGCCGTACCAGTACGGCTACCAGCGAGGGACTGGCATCTGAGCTGCTGGCCGGGGAGATTGAACACGAGAACAAACAATGATGGGCACTGTTTGTTCGGGGATGTACAAAATTTGGTTCATTGAATCGTGTAGTATATTTTGATGAAGAAAAGAACATCCATACGTCCAATTAATTGTTGATTAATACATATTTATGTCCCATCGATCTCTCTGGTCTCGATAAGATATATTTTAGGTCTTCGCTCAAAACTTAAAGGATCGCCCAACAACTGAATAATTCATGACTTCATGAGTGAGGAGAGCCCATCGATAAAAGGCAAACGGAGAGAGGAGACTGACTGCACGGTCATTCGTTGTTGATCTCGGGAATCAAGTACAAACAAATACGAACCCACAAACAAACACCAAACCCAAAAGAAGAAGTGCATCGCTGTTCTGCCCAACCAACAGACTCCGCTGAACACTGCTGCTGTGCGCCTCTATCGGTCGGTCGTTCGGTTGTGGATGGCCCCTGCCCCGGTAATCCACTTGCGGGGAACATCACGCTCTCCCCTTATCGCCAACAATCGTCTCCATCCCGCCATCTCCTTATCAGCGGCCACTTGTGGCTCCTCCGCTTCTTCACCCTTCTCCCTCGCCATTCACTCCTTACCCCCTCAATCACTCTCTCTTCGCCCGTTTTTTGCTGTTTTCGCCGATTTGGCTACCGTCCAACGCAAAGCGCAAGGAGAAGGGAGGGAATGGCACGGTTTAGGATGGCATCCGTGGACCGGGTGGTGCTGTGCTTCTTCGTGCTGTTCCTCAGCGTCTACTTCCTGGAGTCGATCGGCGGCTTCTACATGACGAGGCAATGTTTCTTTGGGTGTTTCAAGCCCATTGACGGACCATACTTTCAGTGCCATTGTGTCCATCGAGAAGCAGTTCCAGATCCCCAGCAAAGTCTCCGGCATGATGGTGTCCGCCGGCGACTTCGGCTACATCCCTGCCGTGGTGTTTGTGTCCTACCTGGGCAGCAAGGGCAATCGGGCCCGCTGGATAGGCGGGGGCTGCACCCTGATCGCGATAGCGAACCTGCTGATCAGCTCCTCCAACTTCCTGTTCCCGCAGGAGCAGGCCAAACTGGACACCGCCGACGTGGAGCGGTCCCTGGAGTGGGACCTGGCCAGACTGCCCGCCAACATCACTCTGCAGCATTTCCTCGCTCACCTCCCCGAAACTGCGCAAATCCAGCCGAACCACGGCCAATTGCACTGGACGCGCCAATTTGCCCATTGCCTGGCGGCCAATGGCGCTGCGAAGAAAGACCCCATCTGTGGACACTTCCATGTGAGCGCAATCTAAATCAATTCGTCCGTTCATTCCATTTCAGGACTTCCTGCACACGTTCAATGCGGCGAACAAGTCCGAGGTGGCCAGCCGGCGGTTGCTCAGCGCCACTTCGTACGCGTTTTGCGACAAAACAATGAGCGGACTGCGCGAAAGGGCGAGTGACAGGCTGTTCTCGTGAATGGTTTAACCAACTACATATGTATGTTTATTTAGATCGAGGAGAAACGCTGCGGCGGAGAGATCTCCAACTTTGGGCCGACCGTCACCATCTTCGTGGGGCTGCTGATTCTGGGCGTTGGCCGAACGATGCCCTTCTCCCTGGGCCTGCCGCTGATCGACGACAACGTGAAGAAGAACAATCTGCCGCTGTACTTCGGTGAGGCCTTTGGGAGAATTAGAGGCTCACAAATGTTTCAGCCGGCATGTTCTGCATTCGGATAATGGGTCCCATGCTCGGCTTCATGGCGGGCTCTCTGTTCAACAAGCAGTACTACAAGCTGGGCGAAGGTTTATTTCTGTGAGTGGGGACTGCCAAAAGGCCCTCTCACTCAGCCCCACACGGAATTTCTCCGCGAGATCCGCTCTGGATTGGACGCTGGTGGGCCGGTTTCCTGCTGATCGGCTCCTTGCTGTTGCTGCCCTCGCTCGCACTGTTCTCCTTCCGGAATCCAGAAGAGTCGAAGGAGAACGGCGAAAAAAGAGCGGAAGAGACCAAAGAGGGGGAGAACGGGGAGGGCAAGAGGCTGAAGCAACGCCCCAGGGGACTGGCCCTGGTGGACAGGCACTTGGAGAAGGACAAACATGGCGAGGTGGGAACCGACCAAAGCTGCCCCGAAACAAGTGCCATTAAAGGCGGTTGTGCCGGAGGGCGTGCTCGGCAAGGCAGAGGACTTCTTCCGGACAATGTCGAACGTGATTCGGCAGCCCATCTACCGCTGGGCGATGGCCGGCCGCATCATCGACGTGTTCGCCTTCAAGGGCTTCCACATCTTCATGCCCAAATACCTGGAACTGCAGGTGAATAGAAACATATGAGAAGTGCGCTAATGACACTTGATGTGGCTTTGCAGTTTGGCATTCCCCAGTATGAAGTGAACCGACTCATGGGTGACATTTGGGGAACACTATGGACGACAAACAAGGTTTTTTCAGGCATAATCGGAGTGCTCGCCTTTGCCGTTGGAGTCCTCTGTGGAAGTCTCGCGATGCGGGGGATGCGGCTGCAAGGCAGAAAAGCGGCCACTTGGGTATGCGCAAACACAGCAGGTTTTTGCATAACGCGGTTAATTGCCAGGTTGCGGTCACTGGCGCGCTAGCAGCCTGCTGCTCGATGATGAATTCGGCCGTGGGATGCACTTCCACGATGACCGCGTTGGGCGACTCGGTGTCGAGCAACTTCAACGCGAACAGCAGCTGCCTGCTGAACTGCCATTGCGACGCTGCACCGCTGTATCCGGTGTGCGACCAGAGCGGACAGGTCTTCTACTCGCCCTGCCACGCCGGATGCCGAATGAGCGACGCTGCCCTGGCGCTGGTCGATCCCTCGCACAAGGGCACTCCAGTCTTTGACTCGTGCATGTGCGCCAACAACAGCACTCGGGTTTCGAGGGAATTCTGCAACGATGGCAACTGTCGATCGAGAATGTCGGTGAAAAGGGAGACAGCATTCATTTGACTCCTCTTAGGTACTGGTATTTCGGCAACATGGCGTTGGGCGGAGTGAGTCACTTTTCAGCCCTCGTCATTCCCCCGTCCATTTTAGATCATCGGCGGAATGGGCGTTGTCCCAGGAGTGCTGATCATGCTGAGGTTAGAATGACATTCAACACTTAATCTTCCCTCGGTCGTTGTATAGATCTGTGCCGCCCAAGCACAGGAGTGTGTCGCTCGGCTTCAACGGCTTCCTTGTCAGTTTGTTGGCCACTCTTCCGTCGCCCATCGTCTGGGGCGCAATCATCGACCATTTTTGCCTGTTCTGGTCCCATAAATGTGGCGAAAAGGGAGCCTGTGCACTCTACGCCACTGATAAGATGCGCTTTTGGTCAGTGGTGCGAGGGGATTGAAAATATAGAGCGCCCGAAATGTTCAGGATCCACTTTTTGTACGGCGGGTTGCGCATTGTGTCGCTGATCACTGACTTATTCGTCATTTACCACGCAGTTGGGCTGAAGTTGACCGACCCGGCAGTGGGAGAGGAAAACGCAGAGAAAGAAGAAAGGGAACAAAACGCGGAAATGGAACAACAAATGCCCGGAAAGCGAAGCATCGGCAGCGAAAAGGGCAATAATTTGGACAAGGAACAGAGTGAACCATTGCGGCCCGAACACGTCCACAACATTTCGTGTGCACCGCCCTGCTATGAAGACTTGGAGAATGGCAAAAGGAAATGCGGTGGTGCTGGGGAAACGAAGTCGTCCTCCCTCCCGAGAGAAGCAAAACTTGCTGGACACCGGAGAAACGCGAGCAGGGATTACTCGGGGCTGATGCCGGTGGGAGCGGAAGAGTTGTCGGTGTTCCGAAAAAGCTCAGGCCAACTTGGAGGGCCGATATCTGAATTTTGAATGTGATTACTGATTAACTAACATACATAACAGGGATTGGAGAATGCTTATTTCAGCCTACTACAAGCATTTGTTTGCTGTTTAACGCTTGATTTTTACCGTTGTAAATAAAACTTTATTTAACTCAGAATTGGATTGTTTTAGGCAATAAATACAGTATTAAATAACATACTTGGCCAAACCTTAGCGTAAGCTAAAAAATCCAATCTACCTGGTACCCTGGTAGGTATTGCCTAAAAGAATTGACGACCAATGTTTTTTAGTTGTTATATTTTTTAAATTTTTGGCTAAAAGTCTTTTAAAACATTTCATCCCCGAATCTCGTTCTCCTGTTCTCTTATCTCTCAATCTCTGAAACCAAAGATCGCTGCGATGCTTAGTCTTACATATATAGGTATACCTATGCCTATGTGTAGATATATACCTATCTAGTCGGAATAGAAACAGAACAGTGTTATATTTATATATTGTTTTAAATTTTATTATCTAGGTCCTAAATTTAAATTAAATGGCCTCTCAAACAGCAGGAATCCAACAACTGCTTGCAGCCGAGAAGCGTGCGGCTGAGAAGGTTTTAATATTTGAAATAAATTAAAAATTTAAAGAATTAAGATTAATGACGCAAGAAAACGAAAAGCACAGCGTCTGAAGCAGGCGAAACAAGAAGCGCAGGCCGAAATTGAGAAATACCGTCAGGTAAAAAGATTATTAAATATGGAGATTGAACCTTTTTTCAGGAACGCGAACAGCGTTTCCGCGAATTTGAGCAAAACTATCTGGGCACTCGAGACGACATCGAGCAGCAAATTCGCCGCGAAACTGAAGAAGCGTTGGAGGGGATGAACCGCAATGTGGCGGCCAACAAGCAACAGGTGTTAATTCCTTTCTTGGGGATACGCATATTTTGGATTCTGTTCAGGTGATTGTGCGTCTGCTTCAACTTGTTTGCGATATCCGTCCTGAGCTGCATCACAATCTACAACTTCAAGTTAAACTGCACGGAAAGGCGGCCTAACTTGGAAGAATAGTCGAGGAGTGGATTCCGATTCAAACACAAAGATGGTTGTTATATTCGACACTTTTCACATTAGCAAAATACCGATATATGCGAATAACAAAATTTAGCACTCTGCCCCTGTCCCACCTTTATCTTTTGATGACTCCGATCAAAACGAAATTTATAAAATTCTTGTGCAAAAGTTAATAAAAGTAAAGTGCTAATATTATAATCTTTGAAACGCTCTAATTCTAAGTTATGTATGTGCGTTTAAATATACATACTCAACAATGGTATTTCAATTTTCAATAGTTGATGTCGATTATTAATGTAATAGGCCCAATTTAACACTCACAATGGCTTTGCAAATGTTCATTCGCCAGTCACTCCTGGTTTCCATCCGTGCCCGTAATCCACTTGGTGGAATTGGAAGTTGCTACTCCACTCCAACAATTGATTCTGGGGCAATAAATGAACATCAAAAGAGGGCAGCAGAGGATGACCAAGGAAGCGACACCAGTATTGTTGAAAAGAAACGGTCGATCAAAGAGTTTGGAGGTCCGAAAGGACCAGAACCGACAAGATATGGAGATTGGGAAAGGAAAGGACGGGTCAGCGATTTTTAGTGAAGGACCCCTTACCATATATTCATGCTCATTTTCAAAGTTACTGAAGCTGGACGAATAAATTTCTTTAATATCTAATCAAAATTTTTTCGAGTGATAGGGTATTGTTACATCCTGGTTTAGAATATGTGCATTTTTTAATCAAGTTTTCTATTTTCAGTTTTGAAGGACCAATGACCTCACAAACTAGTGCTAGTGCTTCCTCGTCGTTAGTACACGCAACACCCTTTGATCGTGTGTGTGAATGCGTGCGCCTTGTGCTGAACTCGTGGCCTTCTTACCAATTCGCCATTAAGAATCAATTAGGTGGTGCACAAACATTCGCAAAGGTTTAACCTTTTATATTGTTCGAGACCGATCCAAATGGTTGTGTACATTAGGATAAGTGGTTCTGTGAAGCACTAGCGGAACACTTATACAAGCATGCGGACTTGTATGTCGATGAGTTGTCCGAATGGATTGGCGATGTCCTCAACTCAGAGTTCGACACGATTTCTGACGATCAGACATTGGACCCGACCGCCGAATTGCTCATCAA
Organism: Radopholus similis; assembly: GCA_013357305.1. Classification (NCBI taxonomy): domain Eukaryota; kingdom Metazoa; phylum Nematoda; class Chromadorea; order Rhabditida; family Pratylenchidae; genus Radopholus; species Radopholus similis. Next base: position 22,938 of record VAHH01000226.1, read on the forward strand.
AATGGCCAGCTGGACCCTGGGAAGAGGAAAGGACAGCGCGGATGAGGCCAAGACCAAGTTGGATATGCACCTACAAAGGCTAAGGGAAATTGGTGGAAAACAGGTGAATTACAGAAAAACAACAAATTTACTGACTGGATATGAGTAAATAATATTCGTTTAGGCCGTGGCCCCACCACAAAAGGTTGAAGATTCGTCTAGCGAGGAAGAGGATGATGCGAGTGACGAGAACTAAGCACATTTGTTATTTATACTTGTTGCTCTTTACTTTGCTTTATTGGATTAAGCTTTGACATCACAGCATTAATGTAGCCCTAGACACATGCATTCATAATAATTGCATGTTAATCATTTAAAGAATGTTTCATTCACTTGTGAATAATTTCAGAGTTTGGGATTCTTAAAATGCTGGAAAGTGATTCCACTGTAAAACAACCGATTGCAAAAATGTGCCGAATCGAGTGCTTTTCTTCGGCACATCGACTGCACAATGTGAACTTGTCAGCGGAAGCCAACCAAGAGTTGTATGGGAAGTGCAACAATGAACGCGGTCATGGGCACAACTACAGGTGGAAGGTGGTACTGGAAGGGCCGATTGACCCAACATCGGGCATGGTATTTAAAATATCGTGTGTGAGCAAAAGGGTTGAAGCATTCCAAGTGCAGCTCTACGACCTTTCGGCCCTGAAAAGAGAAATGGCCGAAGTGCTGGAGATCGTCGACCACAGAAATTTGGATGAAGACGTCCCTTATTTCAAGTATCGCGAGAAAAAATTTTTGGGATTATAAATTTTTTAGACAGAACAAAATTGTAAGCACGACTGAAAACCTCACCGTTTACCTACACAAAGAACTTGCTGCCAGGATGAAGAAATCAAATTTACTGAAAAAGGTGACTGTTTTCGAAACCGACAAAAATAGCTTTTCATTTTCTGGACAAACCATTTCGCCTCCATAGATTTTGTTGTTCTTGCACCATTTCCGATTATGTTTTATATAAATTATAAAAAAGAAAGTTAATGAACGAATGATGATGAACTTCGAAACGGTTGCTTCAGTAATTTTCTGCTGATCCATTAACACCACAGCAATTCATTGGTAGTACAGCTCGAAGTTAAAGCCATCGTGAATTTCATAGTCCTGAAGTCGGTATCATGAGGGATCGGCATTTTAGCCTTTAGGTCTTATGAATTGGTGTAACCTGGAGTGTGATGTGATCCTTATAAGTTGTGTACCACTTCTTGAGCACAAGCTTGTCCGACCTGAAGTTGTTTTTGGCCACTTTTGACTTTTTGCCTGCAACAGACCTTGTCCCAATTTGTGCCGCGACTAACTTCTTCAAGTCGCCTATTGTGTCGGTTGGATTGCACTTGATTCGAACCTTTTTTCCCAACCTGTCGTTGACGGTGATTTCAATCATAACTGCTGTTGCTGATTTTTGTTAATTGATTAGGTTATCGACTTGCTGAATTGTTCAGGCATTTTATTGATTCTGTCCTCCTGTTGGCTTGGACTTTGCTTTATTGGCTTTTTTGGGGCTTTTAGCAGCAGGTTAATCACATTTTTGATCCTACATATTAATAATACATATGTATTACCTACCTAAAATCGGTTTTTAGGAATTAGGATTTTACTCTATCCCAAAATTGCTGTGCAAATTCCGATGAAACTAAATTATAAAATTGTTGATGCAATTCTTGTTATAACTGTTTGCACTATTCTGGTCGCGGTTCAAGGTTTTCAAGTAAAAACAAAATACTCAGGGAATCTCTACATATTCTCGTTTGTATTTTAGCCCAAAGCCGGTGCGGCAATCCCCAAATTGGGGGGTCAAAATCGGATTGTAAGTGTGACCCAAACAAAGAAGCAAAGCTCATCGGCGGTAATTGAAAGAAAAACCACAAATGCAAGGCTCACGACGAAAAAAGCGATGAAAACGGATAAAAAAGTTAATGAAATTGTTCCTCCAAAATCGAAGAAGGAGGACATTTCCTCCATGTTCGATCGAATTTTGGCGCTCAAAAGTGGCAATATTACGGCAGAACACATTGACTCTGCATTCCTGATGTCGCGTCAAATGGGAAAATTGGTGGAGGCTGCAAAGTCGGAGGTGGAAAAGGTATACAGAGTCGGGAGTCTTGTGTTCCGATTCTGTGATTGATGGTTTTCCTTAAAGGGCAAAAAAATGGAGTTGACCGATCTGGACCATTTGGAAGTGGTGCGCAGCAAATTGATGGAGGCAAAAGCGAGAGGATTGATTTTGAGTACAGAAAGGCAAATGGCGCTCGGAATGATTGGCTCAATCGAGGCATTTTGCGCTCTGAAAATCGCGAAAGCAAGCGATTTGAAGAAGGAATTTGTGAAATGGGCAGAGATTTGTGAACAAATCCAGAAACTTAAAATTCAAATGAACGAAAACACTGTTAACAAAAAAGGTATGGCAAAAATCGAATTTTTTATCTGAAGGGCTCGACACATAATTCCCGGTTTAGCCATTTTGAGCCAAATGGTGGACAGATGGGCGCACGGTGTGATGCAGCTGGACGACCAGTGGAGATTTAAAACGATTATCGAGCGGTTGTTGGAGACGGCCCAAAAAATGGGCGCCGACTTGGGCGAGGAGGAGCAGTCAATTTTGGAAAAATTGGGCAAAATATTCGGTTGGGCACAGAGTGCCAGGGACGGGTTTAAAAAGCAGCTGATGAGTCGCCTGCTGAAAATAAGGACAACGCAGAAACTGATCATCGACATGTGTTCGATGGAAGAGAATCTGCCCCAAAATGCCCTGCGGTCGTGGAGATCGTTGTGCCAAAGCGCGATTTTGGGCAAGTTTCAGCGTTGGCTGCGAGAGGAGGAAGAATTGAACGCGGAGGAGAAGTCCGCGCTGAAAGTGCACTTTGCACGTCTGGTTGGTCTCCAGCAGCAGGATAGCAGTTTGCTGCACGAAATCGGCGCAGAATTGGATGCGGCACTCGAAAAGGACGTGGAGAAGTATTTCGACAAAAAGCTGCGCTCAATCCCCGAAATGCGGCAGTCAATCAGCAAGTTCTGCAGGTGACCCATGGATGGAAAAGTTCAGCTCAAAATGGTTTAAGCACTTCCCCCAAATCTGAGGAATGGAGCAAAATCTGCGTTCTGGACACATTTGAGCGATGGGTGGACGGAGAATTCGCGGTGGAAGGAAGTGCAAAGAAGATTTTGCAGAATTTGACCGGCAAGGTCAACAACCGGGGACACTTGATGGAGATTGGGGACAAATTGCTGTTGGAGGAGATTGGCGGTCTCTTCGCGCTGGAAATGAAGAGTGGGTCCGGAAAATTGCTGCACAAAATCCATTCGAGCATTTGGCGAATTGGCACTGTGGTCGACGATTTTTGCGCGAGCAAGCCGGACAAGTATCAGGTGAATGAGGTCTACTTCAGCTGGTGCAGCTACTTTTGCAGCTTTGGGATCGGTTGTGCTATGAATACGCCCTTCTCTATGGCAATGCCAATTTTGGGGCTGTTGGCCAGAAAATCAGCGACGAATTGTCGCGTTTCGTCAAATTGGTCAAAATTCCCGATTTCGAGATGGATCTGAGGGACCGTTCGAGACTGGAGGAGGTCGGCGAATGGATTGACGATGCGCTGGCCGCAAAGGACGGAAGAGGGTTGGCCGATAAAATGGCGGAGTCTGGCGGAATCGGAGGGAATGTCCGAGAATTGTGTGCGACGAAGCTGGCGACCAAAATACGATTCTGGCCAGGAATTTGCCGAAAATTGGAAGGAAAATTGGCGAATTAAGAGAAACAGAACACCCAACATTTTTGTCAAAGATTACTGTAGAAGTTGGTGTGGGCAACAGCAGAGAGTCCTAGTGATGTGCTCACTTCCTCCAGTAGTTCTCCAGCATTTTGAAGTGGCGCTCCGCATCGTCCTGTTGCCCCAGCACCAAAATGTGTCCATCGATGGTGGTTGGAGGGGCCTCCTGCTGGCTTCTGCCCACACGGTCGCCGTTGTGGACCCTGTTCCGTCCCAGTTGGGAGACAAAATTGGACAACTGGCGAAGGTGTTGGCTGAGAGTGCGCTTCAGAATCGGGTGCAATCTGGAAGTTGCCGTTGGCCCAAAGCATTCCCCTTTCGCACATTAATACGGCGATTTGCATGAGCACATTGGAGACCGAGAACAGCAGATAGACCAGTCTCATGGCGCCGTCCGCACTGATCAGCCCGTCGGTCAGCAGCAGATAGGCGCCAATGGTCAGGTAGTCGTTGAAGAAGTGCGCCACCAAAGTGGGAAGGAGCTGCCGAAATGTGCGGATGTTCTCGGAGAGCTGAACAAAACAATCGACCCATTGGGTGAATGTGGACAAGGGGCACTTGGTATCGCTCGGACAGTCCCTGCACGGTGCAGCCGGCAGTGTTCGAGTACCGTCGGAAATTGTAGCGGTAGAGGAGGCGCCACAGCTGCAAATGTTCGGCCTTTCGTGGGCTTTCCCCTCCCCTTTTTGTTGCTACGTAGAGCACAAGGCAGCTGGAAGCCAACGCGAACAGCGCAAACAGCTTGGCCCCCTGTCGCGGGCTGAATCCGCTGGCCGAATTCGGATCAACCCCTACCCACAGGCAGAAAGCAGAGGCAACAATCTGAGTGCAAAAATACGCTTTCCCGATTCCTCGAAATTCGTACGGTGAAAGAGAAGCTGGAGACGATGAACATCATGCGACTGCCATTCTGTTCGTAGCTCTCGACTCTTCGCGTGGCGATTACCCGTTCGCAGAACAGAATCAGGCCGAGCCAGTTGTTGAACACAATGGCAAAGACGTGTGCCGTGAACAGGACAAATAACGGACACTGGAAGTGAAAATCTGGATTCAAAAGAGTGTCAGAAGTGTCGTTCTCCAAATATTCGAAACATTACGCCAACTGACATTGCTGCAGTTGTCGTAGTAGTTGCTCCCGCTTTGGTTGTCCGCTCTCGGCAGTGTTGCGATGGCGAATTCCGCTATGCGCACAGCCGCATAGCAGAGCACGGCCGTGCATTGGGCGAGCAGCACTGACCTGAGGTTTCGGTGCAGAATCTGGGTGCGCGCAACCAGCACGAAGAAAACGACCGAGAGCGGCAGGGAGGCGGCGTTGACCGCACATTCCAAGCAGGAGAGCAGGTCCAACCACAACAACGGCCCCTTAGAGCCGAACATGGACTGTCTTGTGCTAGGACTTTCTCCACACGAAGGAACAATAATATCAACGAATGTACATAATACTAATAGTAGAAGGCGTCCATGTTTCCACGGAACACCTGTTGCCGTTGTTAAAAATGCCGCCAACTAAAGTCCACATCTGTCACCTTTTGATTTGTCACGGGACCGATCATTCCGTTTTCCTGGTAATGAATTTAAAATGCAATATTTTATATTCCAACAGTTGACAGGGCATTGTGTGTTTGTGTCATTGTGGGCCTGTTGCCTCCGTCTTCTCGATGTCTGGAACATTTGCAAAATGTTTTCGAATGCTTCAAATGATTCGGCGTCATTCGACCATTTTCGGCCGCCGATTTGCCCCACTTTTGCTCGGTTTCCTTTTCCGGCCGCAGCTGTCCCGTTTCCTCGTATCAATTGTGCACTTTTTCCGTTAATTGCTGCCAATTCGATGCGTTCCCGAAAACACCGCAGCCACTAATTATTTTGTTGGGATTTCCCGCGGGAGTCGACCCGAGCCCCAATTCGTCCGGAACAGCGCCTTGCCAAACTGCGGAATTCTCGCAACCTTGGCCCAACAGCCGCCTCAACAAATTCTAAATTTGTTTTGCAAACAATTGCCAGTCCTTCACAAAAAATGCATGGAATTGTGGGACACCTAATATTAATAAATGGCATTGCCAGAAAATGCAAATCCGCCCAAAGGGCCAGGGCACAAACAAACAACAAATGCCGCCAAAAAGGGTCCCACACAGTCCAAATGCCTTTTCCAATAAACACGAGAAACATTCAAAAATCCGATTTATAAATGACCAATTTGATGTTTCCCCTTTGGATCACTCCAAAGGGGCAATTACGCCCAATTCCGCCGCCACCTTTCTGCCGAAAGTGCCAATTCGCGGAACTGGGCGAAATGAAATGAAATCACTTTTGTCGCGTGACCCTTTGGCTGAGTTTCCGCATGCTGTCTGTGTGTTGGCACTCCAAAGTGCTCGTGTTTTGCTTCTCCGGTCGAGAGCAAACAGAACGGGCCCAGCCCCAATCCTCAAAACGCATCACATTTTTGTCCCGGTTTCGACCCTTGAAATACCGAGAAGGAGGGCTCGCAATTATCCGAATTGGCCGGTAATTGGCGCTCTCGCAGATGGAGGGCGCAAGTGTTGCGGCCATTCGAAAGTGGAACCGAGCATTGTGCCCATTCCGCGCAAAGTGTTTAACTGGGCATTGTTGTTTTTGGAGGTGCGTCAGTTTCAGTCCCAATCGACACATTTGGACACACATTGGGATGATAAAATAGTGCGCCTTCCGCCCTCACAACAATCGCCTCCACTGTGTTTTGGCCCGCCCACCTTGGGCCCTCCCCTGCCCTCCTCAGCACGCAAATCGGCCCTTCTTCCCTGCCCTTTAATCCAATCTCGTGGTCGCCCATTTTAGAAATGCACCTCGTTTGGACCCATTGTTGAAAGTTCGGGATTTGGAGACACCCTCCCGCGCCTCTCCAAGAGTCTGCGAATGCCTCCTCCGCAAAATATTAATCCAAAATCCAAATGTCCCTTTTGAAGAATTAATCTTCCTTTTTGGCTATTAGAGTCCCTTCCCTCCCTTCGTCCTCTGCCGATGGTGACCAACAGCGGCCCCTCTTCGACCCGGACCTCGCTGCTGCGACGCCTGTCCCTGCGGCTGCGGCGGATGATGTCCTTCAACGAATGTGAGTGCCGTCCCAGGCAAATGGGCCCAGAACCGGAGAATTCGTGGGCGGGGGCCAATTTGGGATTGGACTGGCGGAAACTGGGCCGAATTTGCATTTGCACCCCGGCAACATTCGTTGGTTCGTTGGGCCTTTGGCCCCACCTTTTTAGGCCCATCCAAAGGTGCTTCTGTCCGAGTGAATGATGAATGGTCTGTGGGCCTTTGCAGGACCAAGCACACTAGAGGCAGGCCGCCGATTGTCTGTTTTTTGGGCAATTATTCGGGATATTGTTTGTTCCACCCCAATTAGATATTTCCAATTATCCCCTCGTCATTCTTTGAATTCCGCCCAATTACTAAGTGCCAAATGTGTTTGTCCGGCCGCTAATTCCCACTTTCCAAGGAATACCTAATTATTACAATTATTACTTCACAATTTGGACCTCCAGTCCTCCAAAATGCTGTCCCTGAAGAATAGTTCTGCCCTCTTCGATGCAGGTTTGTGCAAATCCCATTCTGGTCGAGACTAAGGATCACCACAGCTCTGACACATTATTTGGTTGCGAACGGGGGCAAAGGGTCCTTTTGCCTTTGCGTGTGTCTGTCTCCGGTCTCTTCCCTGCGAATCAGCCGCACCTCTTCCCCTCGCGTCCAATTTGGGCGACTTTCGCCTGCCAAATAACAAACAATAATTGGTTGGCACTCGGCCGCCACTCATTTGCGCCCATCTGCCGCACAAATTCTATGTAGTGTTTGCCCTTTGGCGTCCCCCGGGAGTTGCCCAATGGAGAGGCCCTCTGCCTCCGCCGACTCCGTTTTGAGCCAACTTTGCGGCCGAAGGTGTGCCTTCAACACTTGCCCTGTGTTTTTGTTTCGCCATTTCCCATTCCCCACATCCAATGGCAACCTTTGTCTTTGTCCGCCCCGATTTTGAAACCCCTTTTAGAGCCATCTCCACACCGCCTATTTCCGAATTCCGCAAACTTTACTGACAATTTGCAATTGCTCCGTCCGGATTACGGTGGCCAGCAATGTTCTGTAAGCTTTTGTCGGAATTTGACGATCGGTAGCAAACAATTAATCCACTGCCCTTTTTTGGCGGTTCATTTTCATCCATCGCCCTCTTCTAGGTCCCCCCCCCCCCTTCAATTCCCAAGTCCGCGTCTGTCCGAACGGAATATGTGATTTTTTGGCCGGGGCTTTTAGCGACCGGAAGTCGCCACTTTCCTGCCCCTATTGGACACTATCCGGCAAAAAACCATCTTCTGCCGTCCCCTTGGTGTAATTCCATTCCCCCTAAAGGCAATCTGGACGCTAGTCTTTCGGCGCAAATGCCTTAATTTGCTCGCTTCCGCTATTTGTTTGTGCGCCAACTCAATTTGCGCCGGCGCATGAGCACTTGCGAAACAGAGACAAACACCCGCAGCCAGCACTCTCTCAGTCCCAGTTTTAGCGACTTCAGAGCACACCTGCTGGATGCCGGTTAGGGCCCAAAAGGTTCTTCTGTTTGTGTCGCTGACTGCGAGAGCACTAACAACAACCTCTTCCGGGAATCAAACGAATGTTTTCGCGCTGAGTGCCCTTTCCCACTTCCACAGCCCATCATTCGCATCTCCCCCTTCAAACAAATTTATTTTGTTATTTTTAATTGTACTTCCCCGACTCCCACGCCCTCTCCCCCCGCCCAATTGGATTGAGTCTCCACCGGCCAAACAAAAACATTTCCGGGTTCGGCACTCCCAGGAACGAAAACACACAAATTTGCATTTCCCAGCACAAGAAGTGTTGTTGCGTCGAATGACGCCTTGGACTGGCCTGTTGACGGTGTTTTCGCCTTTTTGTCGTCAGCCTGCACGGGAGAGTGCGTCCAATTTGACACTCTCCGAGCAGATCCGCTTTCTTGCGGCGCCATTTCCCGGGGCCAGTCAATAGAAGTCGTCCAACCCGTCCCCTCGGCCGATGCAAATCCGGCACTCGCGCAGCAGAGGGAGCTCAAGGGGCGTCGACTCCCCTAATAAAAGCGCCGTCACTCCAATCTCTCGCACATTCCTCAGAACCTGAACAGGAAGGAATTCCCATTTGCCGGGGCCCAAATGCCCAATTGGCCCTAATCCCCGGGAAAAGGCCTGCACTCCCCCGATCGGAGGAAAGACTCCTGAATTGGGCGGATTGCCCATTCCTCCGTTCGGCCCATCTCAGCACCCTTTGGGCCATTTCCCCGATTGCTCGTACAATCAGCAAATCATGCGCAAGCGAGTTTCCGTCTCTTCGCCAAGGCATCCTTTTGTCCCACTTCCCGCTCATTTCCCACGCCAGAACCGTAAAAAACAGGAAGAGCCCCCCACTAATGAGAGAATATATTGAATATTTTCATTCTCCCGTCTGGCACAGTAGAAAACAACGCACTTTAAATGTGTAAATGATGTTCGCTCCTCACCCCATTCCATTGGCCCGGATTATGAGCGAGTGGGCGTCCTCCCTTCTCCCGATCGTTCTGCTGGAATCCGCCCATTATTGTGTGCCCCGTGAGTGGCTAATTCATCCGCCGGTTCCTCCTTCTGCTCCATTCTGGGACCATTCGCGCGCGGTAATTCGGCTCTTTTTTCCCACCCACACTCCGTCCGGGGCTATTCCGGGCCTCCATCCCAATTCCCGAAAAGCAACTCTTTCTTTCCCCGTCCATTTCCACATTTTCAAATGTTCTGCACGAAACCCATCAAATGTTTTTGTCCCTTTGCCCCAAATGGGTCAGCTAATTCGCCTTTCCCTGGAAATTACTTTTTCCGCGTTCCCTTTAATATTTTTGATTGCCTATTCGGGGCCAAATGTGTGCCGAATGGGTTCTGCTGCACACTCAAGAATTATTGCCCCCGCGGCGCTTCCATTGTTTTCCCCTCCTCTGGCCCTTCCCCTTCCCATAATCACGTCGGCCCCCGTTTTGTAATTTATGCCCCAGGAAATGAAAAGTGCATTTCTCTTTTTGGGTTTCTGCACGCTTTTCAATCCGATGAAATCCCTCCCATCCTCCGCCACAAACAAATGTGTCCGTGATTGCTGTGTCAACAAATTCCGCTCTCCTGGAGAGAGTATTTGAGCTCCCAAATTTATGCAAACAGTGTTGGGAAAGGGAAATATTCATTTCACTTGTTGGGGCACTTAAACACAAAATCTGGCCAAAGATCAGCGCAAATAGCGCTTTGCTCATTTCCCCGTTTCCAGCCTTCCACAAGGGCGATTTGGCGGCCAAACGGCAGGAGGAACTGCAGAAGCAGCGCAAAATGAAGTCCATGTCCGTCGACTACGCCGAGATGCCCAACCCGATGCGCCAGGGCGGCGAAGGCCACAGTGAGCATTGCAAAGAAGAAAGAACTGAGCGGTGGGGAGTCCTTTGTTTGCAGAACGGAAACTGTTCCGCACGCCGCACCGGTTGGGCGACAGCATTGACATGGGCCGCAGTTTTGAGCAGAGCGTCTCGCCGTCCAGAGGCGGCCGACTGGGGGTGCCGCCGTCGCCGCGGGTGGCGACTCGCCAGCAGCAAAAGCCAAGCAGACGCCTCCCGCAGGTGCCGCAGCAACAGTCCGTGGACCAATACGCGCAGAAGCCAGGTGGGAACACCCCGAAATGAAAACACGACCGAATTTAGCGATCCCCTCGTCTGCAGCCATTTCCCGTCTGTTGCACATTGTCACCCACGAGTACGTATCCGGCGACTGTATGTTGCTGCCTGGCGACCGGATGATGGTGGTGGACAATGGGGACCCGGACTGGAAGCACGGATTCAAGGCAGGCGATGGAGCCTAAACATGTCCCGAGATAACTCTGTATAATTCCCCTCCAGATGAGCGATCGCCTCGAGCAGTTGCTGAGCTTCCCGGGTACCTGTGTGGCCTCTTTCCAGCCGGACGAGCAGCCAATGCGATTGATCCAGAGCTGCAACCTGTTCGACCAGAAACTGCGTCTCTACCGGGACCAGGTAGAAGAAGGAGGGAATCAGCGATAAAACAAACCATTTCCCCAGGTTGTTTTTGTGCAGCCGGATTCATTGAATGAGGATGGCCGAGTCCTGATCAGGAACGAGCACGACAAGTTTGCGCACTGTCCGCTCCAATTCTTGACGCTGACTTAACATGAGGATGTGATTGAGCTTTGACAAAATCCAAAATTCATAAATTGATGAAACATACTATGGTGATTGATGACACATATTTTTCATCATTTTTCTCTTTAAATATAGGCATTTGATTCTGGTCATTTATCGTGTACTTGTATCTTGTATTATCAATTTTTTTATTATTTTATTTGGGGATTTAAATCGATAAAATAAAAATACATATGCGGTTTAAATTTTATTATTTTACTTAATACTTTGAACTTATTTACTAAATTATTTGGATGGGCTTTGAATTTTGGCGGATCCGTCTTGTGCTTCATACTCAGAAATCAGAATTCAACAGTGGATTCGCGACACTCCGGCACGTATATATTGACCTCGAGAATTTAAAGGAATATGGTCCACAAATGTCGCATTGGTTTATTGCCTACGTCCCATTGATATCCTGAAAGCTGAAAAGCGAAAATAAACGATAATATAATGATACTTAGATCTAGTATTTATATTTGGCGATTTTTTGGCGAAATGAATTTCCCTATCTCACAATCTCCCACTAGCCTATGGCGCTATGCGCTATGGCCAGACCGGGCTCGGTCAGTTCAGTGTTCACGATTCAGTGTCCGGTGTCGGTCTCCGGTCAGCTCACAATCATCATCAAATGGCGCAACAAGGGGTTACACGACATTTGAGGATTAATATTAGGCTCAGTAATAAGCTTAAGCTTATGAAGTTGCTTGGCTACACATTAGACTAGGACTTAGGCTTAAACGGAGGGAGGCTAGTTTAAATCCTTAGGCGTATTTTATAGATGTTTTTAGGGTCTTTATTGTCCGGTCCTCAAATGTCGATCCTCAAGTATCGTGTAACCCCTTCGGTGTTGCGCCATTTGTTGATGATTGTGAGCTGACCGGAAACCGACACCGGACACTGAATCGTGGACACTGAAACGACCCCCGCCGGTCCTGGGTAGTAGGTACGTTCTTTCCTTCCTCAACTCTCAATGCCTCACGCGTTTAGCCTTCCCAAGTGCGACTGACAATTACGGGCAAAAATGCAAATACCCAGCGCCTTCTCCCGTCCACGTCCACTAATAATTCCCCCAATCCCCAGGAAAGAGGTCGGTGTGCCCTCATAGCGCGAAAAAAAGTAGAGTCCGAATTTTCAATAAACGCATCCACGTCACATGATAACTGATAAGTGAGATACCTATAGCAGTGACAAATGTTTGTGTGCCTAAACAAAACCTTATTACTCAAGCCCACCAACAAAATTCAATGAGCAGCTTGTGCGTGCCGACATGCTGTACTTCATGCAAACCGCGGTACAAGCGTCTCGTCGATTCGATATATCCGCGCACACATCCATTCGATGCGCCACTTGGGACGAGCATGCAAAAACTCACGTTCTACTCCATTTCGCATCCGGAAAAGCTCAACAGAATCGGCATTTATTTGGTGCAACGGCTATCGCGAGATCTGACGAGACAACGTTTTGCAGAAGTCAAGGTTTAGATAAATCCTTACATTTTTCTATGACAACATTTGCAGGTCACCGTGGATGCAATGGATCGGCTGTTGAAGAGTTGCCACGGATCCCCGTCGCTCAACCAGTTTATCGAGAGCTACCTCTTGATGGTGCAGCGCCTGATGGAGACCAACAATCCGCACATGGAAAAGCTGGCCACAGGTCTGCTTTTGGAATGCCTTTCAAAAGTTGAATGATTTTAGATTTGTTTGTGCGGTTTTCGGGCATTGAGGAGGATTCGCCCTCCTACCACCGCCAATACGACTTTTTCATTTCAAAATTCTCGGCGATGTGCCATGCGCAGCAAGGAGGTTATGTTCGCTCGCAGCGCTTCAACGGACTGCGCGGACTGCGTGGAGTGATTTGGAAATCGGCCAGCGATGATCTGCAAGCGAATATCTGGGAAAAGCAGCACATGAACAAAATTGTGCCGTCCATTCTCTTCAATTTCCAGCAAAACGACGACTGCGGTTCCAACCCTAACCGCAAAACTTGAGTGGACCTTTCCACTTCCAGATGAGCCTGACGACCAGGACGTGGGGCCGACCACCGAGATGCTGTTCCATCACTATCCGGAGGAGCAGGGCATCACCGGTGAGGCGGCGGCCGAGGGCGAAGTGGAGCCGCGCAGCCTGGCACTGCAATGTCTGCGCGAACTGTTCCAAAAGTGCAGCTTCGGATCACTGAAGTTGCTCTTTTGTACTGTTCGTTCACAAGTGTTCCTCAGGTCGGTGCTTGAACCGGTATTCAAACATTTCGACCTGCACCACAAATGGGATCCGCCGGCGACCTTCGCCATCAAGACGTTCAAAGCCATTCTCTATAGCATTCAGTCCCAGAACTCCTACTTTGTCATTCAAGTTGCCAATTAGTGCTAATCAAATCAAACGGGGGGATTTCCAGGAATTGATTAACCAGCTCGAGCTGCAGCCGACCACCGGGTCCACAGTGCGCGTCGGAATGGCAACGGTTCTGGCGTCGATTGTCTCCATCGCCGGTACCAGCATTGGTAAGTGATGGAACTGCAATTTCGAGATCAAATCACACTTTTTGATTAAATTCAAAATCAATGTTCCAGGTCCCCTTTTGCTGGCCATTTTCAATTCGCTGCTCAAACAGCTCCGCTCCTCTGTCGAATTTCAGCAGTCGCGCCAATGCACGGATTTGAGTGCCGAGCGAGCCTTCCAGGACACGCTGATCAATGCATTGGGCGACTTTGCAAATGCCCTGCCAGATTACCAAAAGGTCTGTTTTTGAATGAGATTCATTTGTCACTTTTGAGATATCCAGGTCGAAATCATGATGTTCACAGCCAGCACCATTCCAACAATCATTGAGGGCAGCATTGGGACCACCACAAATGGTTGGGCGATTTGGCTTTTGCCCATCGATTGCATTTTACGCAGAAAACACGAAAATGGTGCAAACGAGCGAAGCCTTTCTCCAGAAGGTGCTGGTGAAGACGCTGCTCGAGGTTGCGACCAAGTACAAAACGGTAAACTCCTACAGCTGTTCGAATCTTCTACGCAGCCAATTTCCAGTTCTACCTGGCCACTGTGTTCACAGACGCCTTCCTGAAGACGCTTTTCCAGCTGCAGCTGACGCGCGACCCGGAGGTGCGGCTGATCGCCCAGCGCATATTCCACACACTGCTCGACCGGCGCGACAACCAGGCGAAGCTGGAGCACATCCCGTTTGTGCCGGACCTGCAGATGGAGTTGCAGCTCAGCGTGGAGAAGTGCTCTCGACAGGACCAGCTCTTCATGCGCAGACACATTCACGTAATCACCTCTACACTTTACAGGTGCAGAACCTACTTGTGATCCATTCTGAAAAATCTCCTGTTCAGAAGTGTAAACCTGGCTGAGTGCAATCAAAGCGTGCCTCTGGAGACGCAGCTGGACGTGGTACTCTGCTCGATGGCGCTGCTCTGTGTCGAGGTGGGCAACGACGAGACCGTGATTGAATTGCTCCGGCTCGCGTTCGCTCTCCAACAAATGGCGCTGGACAGCTTGCCGCCGCACATGAGCAGCGAGAAGACGGCCGGAGTGCACAACAGTGTGGCCAAGTTCATGAATTTGTGCTCGCAACTGCTCTCCATTCCCGCACTTTGCCAACACGTCCAACAGGCATAGAACAAATGTCATTTTACCGCCGCAAAGTATCCCTTGAAGGTGATTAAGGCGCGTGCCCAGAGGGCACATCCCCTGCTGAACATCGTAAACGGCCCAAGGGCCAAGGCCACCAGTGATCCCAAGAGGCCCCTGGAGCAGCGGGCATATTCCCCGCCATCCAGTCGGGCCCCAATCGCGCACATGGACTCGGACGAGAACGAGTTCGCGGTAATCGGGTGGAGCAACAATGTCCTACTTCGGTCTGCATTTTACAGGTGTTGAGTCCGCCGATGACGGCGCGCAAAGATCTGCCAGCTGAAGAGCTTCCGGTGGCGGAACGTATGGACAAGCTGGACCTGGGCGGAGAGCCGTCGCTCCTGTTCTCCACTGAAACGGTTTTCGAAGCGATCAAGGCGTCCAACAAGGAGGCACAACGCCTTCTCCAGGTGAAGACATTCCCCCAACGAAATCGATCAATAAATTCATTTGTTCAGCCCTTCAAACCATTGGCATACTCGCACTCGCTGAACTCGAGTTCGCTACAGCATGGCGTCAAACAACAGGCCACCGCCGGCGCCCATTCGCTGCTCTCACCACACGGCCAGGTTTCTCTTCTTTTGGATTCCTCTTTATATTTTTGTTTGTTTTTCTACTAGACTCTGGTAACGGCGGCCAGCACAGCTTCCACCAGCACATCGGGCGGGCTGATGTTCTCCTCTCCGCTGGACTCGCGTCGAAATGTGAGCGCCGTGGAAATCAGCAACATTTTGTTGGAGGACGATGAGCAGCAGTACGGCGGCGGCCCCATCCACTCGACGGTCAGCAAACATTAAGTTTTGATGGACACCTTTATTTGATTTGAATTTGCAGGGCAAACCGCACCATCCGCAGATGGCGGCACAGCAGAACAGTGTGGACAACATCTCCATGGACAGCAGCAGTGTGGACTGGAGTCCGCCCGACTCTCGGGTGCACAGCAGGCGCAGCACTTTGTTCGGCACCGGCGGAAAGGGTGGGCCAGAAACAGTTTTGGCATTTGGGTGACTGCCCAACGTAGGAGAGCTGGCCCTTCCGATCACCGTGGAGCAGCTGCGAGTGCTGGCCAACACGCCCATCGACCTGGCGGAGGAGGAGCGCCGCGACCAAGAGAAGAGCAGAGAGGTGCTGCAGCAGTTCCGGGACAAGAGCGCCAAGCAGCTGATGGCGCTGTTCCAGCGGCGTTCGAACTGCCGATGCCCGCCCAAAGAGGGGGGACCGCACACCGAGGAGGAGGAGTGCCCGACGGCGGGGGACGAGGAGGCGGGGGAGACACTGGCCCAGGTGCTGCAGCGACTCACTGCCCGACACGAAGAAGTGAGCATGAGCGGACCTTGAAGTGCGCTGAAAATGCAAATCGCATTGCAGAAGGCCAAGGTGCGCGAGTTCGGCCACCAGGGACCGGTGGCGACCATCTTCGACGTGAAGTTCCCGTCGAGCTTCGAGATGTGAGGGCAATAGAAGCACAGTGTTCGGATCTCCGCAAAAAAAACAAAGAACGACCAGTCGAATCACTTAATTTGTTTTGTTCACTTCGAACTTAATTAATACTATAGAACTCAGCAATATCGTCGTGTTGTGCTTGGCCATTCCAGACGGACTTAATACTTTCATTGCTATTATAATGTTGAGTGTGAATAACTGAATAAAATTGTTTTTTTTCTATCTGGACAAGCGATCCTTAGATTTGAATAACTACCTAATCTGGCTACATTTTGTGCCGAAACGGCAACAGAAATATTTTTTGTGTTGCCACCAAATTAGTAAAGGACGATCAGTCGACCCACTTTCTATAATTTGTTTTGTTCTTTCTCGACAGCTTTCGACGAGCTAATGGCCAGATCGGCCTAATTCTGGTACCATTCGACTCCGTCGAGGCGCGTCGAATGAGCTATAATTTGTCGATTTGAAATTTTTAACCCGAAATCCCAAAAGAGTCCCTCCCCCTGTGGTTTTGCCAACTTTGACATGTCATAACGTTGTCCAGATTGGTCCGATCAACTTCCCCTCGCCCCTAGTTCGATTCAGCTCGCCGAGCTCTATCGAATGACGACACTATGCTCGGCCCGATTGGATTAGCAGAAAAAACCACCTATAATTCTCCAGAGCCATATTTGTCAACAAAGATATTTAAATTTCATTTTATTTTTCGAATGAGCACATGGGGGTCAAAGCATTCCAGTGTCCGCCATATTTTCCTGCATTATCGTGTCCAGAACTGAGGCGAACACCTTGCTGATCTGGTCCGTATCCGTGGCGAATGTTTCGTGGATGTACAGCTTCTGCCGGTTCTTGTACAGCTTCCGGAACTTCCGCCGCAAATAGGCCACTCCCTCCTCGTAGTTGAGCCCACCTGACATCAGCCATTTTGAATGTGTTCAGCAGAAGGCTTTGGTCTAATACCTTTGTACGTTGGGAACAGGATGCTTAACGAGATCCGTTTGATTTTCTCCTCGAATAGGTCTTTCTTGTTCAGGAACAGAATCATCGAAGTTTTGATGAAAAATTTGCTGTTCGCGATGCCATCAAAAAGTTCTGCAAAATTAAATGAAAATATGTGTGTATACCCCAAAACAAGTCAGACCGACCGAATGCTTCAATCAATCGATTCTGAATTGGATTAATTTTAATAATCGATTGACAGAAAAGCAACCCCAACCGTTTTGTTGTCTTCCCGCAATCGCTGGTCGTACTCGCTGATGGCCGCGATGAAAATGATTGCGTTCACGTTGTCAAAGCAGTGAATCCACTTCCGCCGTTCGGAACGCTGTCCGCCAACATCATAAACACTAAAGAATAGGTAATTGCAATCCAATTCCAATAATTCAAATGCCCGACTTGAATTCGATGTCTTTGAGCGTGAACGAGAGTCTGCAGACCCCGGTGGTGGGCATCCTGGTCATCAGCACGTCCTGGTTGCTCGGCATATAGTCCCGCTCGGAGATCCGCTCAATGTTGTCGAAAAAACTGTGCGGAATTGGATGTTTTAATTCGGCGAATTGAAGGGCCCACCCCGAGAATTGCCCCGTTCCCAAAATCCCAAAATATCAATAGGTAAGATGCCACTACAAATTAGGCAGAAAGACTGAAAGACACATTTGTGTCGCTCTCTCGTCGTTTTGAGAACGCAAACCAAAGGAAAGGAGGATCGGGCAAAGCAAGGTGCTTTTGTTTTTTGAAGTGTGGAAACAAAGCATTTGGGATTTGGCCGTTTCCCCAGAATCACTTGCGCTTACTAGGAGCAGCTGTCGTGAATGTGGAAGTCGGCCCTGCGCCTGTAGGACTCCTTGATGGCCGGGTCTAGCCACAGCTTTTGCAGAGCCAGCTTGACCGGCGC
This sequence comes from Radopholus similis, assembly GCA_013357305.1. Taxonomy (NCBI): domain Eukaryota; kingdom Metazoa; phylum Nematoda; class Chromadorea; order Rhabditida; family Pratylenchidae; genus Radopholus; species Radopholus similis. The sequence continues at coordinate 40,926 of VAHH01000226.1, forward strand.
CGAAAAGGAGCAGAACTCCAAGCCGTTGGCAATGAAGTTGCTCAGTATTCGGGCGTCGTTCTGGAAATCGCACATTCAGCAAATACGGGTTTTTCGGTCTTCCACCTCCAGGGTCGAGTCCTCGTACTCCAGCCCCAACTCGTGTAGCGCCATTGTCAGCTCGAACATGCTCCGGACTGAAAATGGATGGATTCGGGCGAATTTAGCGGGTATTGGTCCCGGAGTGCCTGTGTTCGAGTAGACGACGCACTTTCGCTCCTCCAGTTCGAACTCCGTGAACCCGTCCAAGTGCAGTATTCTGAACAGGTTCCATTTGGATCCGGGACCTCCCACTCCACCAGTGACTCACTGCATTTGCTTGACGCAAGTGCTCTTCCCACTTTCGGCAGGCCCTGAAATGGGGGATTGGCATTCTCGAATCCAATCAAATTAGTATACCTAGCAGAAGGAGCTTCTGGCAGTAGTGTTTCGCCTCAAACGAGAGCTGCCTTTCGATCTTCTTGGAGACCTCCTTCGCCTTCAGTTCCTCTGCAGACTGGCAAATGCCCATTGGGAGAGGGTGCTTCGGAGATTGGAGTCTTATTAATGAGGGGAGGGAGAAGATGGATGGTAATTACAAATAGCTATCGCTGTCTATTTTGAATTTTTGCATAACTTGCAATTACAAAACAAATCTTGCCAAATGTTTCTCCGAAAAATAGGACACAGAAAGGTGCCATTTTAAGTGAGAAAGGAAATCACTGCATGGTAAACGCAATTAAATGGATAATGAATGGATTGTGTTGGCGGATACGAGGGAAATGAATGGGCACCAGATGAAAGTTGAAAGAAAGAAAGCGGCCGTTGTTATGGAGAAGTGGCCGAACGGCGCCGCAATGGACTTTTGCCACGCGTTCCGAGGTCCACGGCGGGAAGGAGCGGCGCCATTTGCGCAATCAGACATGCAAACAGATTGGCGAAATGGCCAAAATGGGTGCGCTCAGTGGGAAAGGCACCGAACTACAAAACAACAAATAGGGGCAATCGAATTGCGGTTTCTGGAAAATGCTCCACCCTGGGGGCCAATGAAAATCGAAAACACTCCCCCAATGGAAAATTATGAATTGGTACGGGCTGACCTGTGAAGTGCGACACAAAATGGTATGCGGAATTTGGATTCCGGGAATCGGAATGGGAACATGCGTGCGAAAATGAAGAAATTTTGTGTCCCGCACTTGGCTTGGGAAACATCCGCCACCAGAATTGTCGTGTTTTGCGATTTTGTATGCCCTTTAGCCAGAGGAAATTGTTAAGTGCTACACTTGGAGGAGATCGTACGGATTTTTTAAATCAATTGGAGACTGCAGAATTTTTATTTTTTAAAAATCGGCAAAAAAATAAAAATATTTTTTTGGCTGATAGGTACTAGGTAATTGCTAATTGGGTTCCTTTTTTGGAAGCGACCTAATGGACGTCTGTTGGCCTCCATTCGTAGATTTGTTTTCGTCCATATTTGCCCCAAGTCAGCAGATACTCGGGTAACTAACTGCTCGGAGCACCTGCAGGGAATAAGGAAATGAATCGGACGGACCCTCCTCACATGCCCGGTCCATTTTGGGCCCAACGGTGGCAAATAGGCGCACACAAACAAGAAAGACTCTCAATTTGGTGGTCTGAACTGGAGGAAATGCTCGCCAAAGAGAGAAAACAAATGCAAAATTGGTCAATTCACATTGTGGAGTTTATTTCTGCTAGACGTATAAAGGTATAAACTATAGACTTTGGAGGACAGTTCCAAGTCCACTACAATTCCTCGTCCTGCTCTTCTTTTCCGCTCAGCGCCGCCTGAACCGCACAATGTTACCCATGCCTAGGTACACATTTCGGGTCTCTCCCACCGTCAGGAATCCGTGCTTCATTTCGCCGATCACGAACTGCATCAGCTTCATCCAGGCCACCTCGACGTGTTGCCGCTCGCTGCGACCGATCTCCACCTTCTCGGACAGGTTCAGACAGCGCATGTGCTGCGGCAGCGCGCCAAACAGATCCCCGGCACTGCGCACTGAAACAGTCTCAAGTGAGTGTCCGCTGAGAGTTTTGTTTCCGGTCTCACGCTGTTTGCCCCGCTTCAGGTTGGAGTTGGCCATCAGCACGGTGTCCACCACGGAGTGCTTCACGCACAGCCAGTTCT
>VAHH01000227.1:0-43081 GCA_013357305.1 Radopholus similis
CATTAAACCGGTTATAAACTGTTTCTACGAATTTGGCACACACAAATTTTCAAGATTAGCGGATTTTCAACTTTAACTGCGACATGTATATATATCGCAGGTAATTTAGATTTTAGGCAAATTAGATTTGTGAGTGGATTAATTCGCTATCCCGAATTTGGTAGTTTTTCTACCATTTTTGGTAGCGAACTGACTTTATCCGATTAGATTTTGCGTGTTATTTCTTCGGTAGATAAAAAGAAATTACTTACTCTACTGGATACATGTTTCGCGATTGCTTATGAAAACATATTGCATATTTGTTCGTCTCTTCTGGACAGGCTTTGTGCAACTCGCGTAAAAAATTTATTCCACAAGCTGTCAATGCAGCGCCCTCCTTGACAACCTTGCGAGGATCATTTCCATATTCACGGCGCAACAACATGAACTCCTGAAATTGAAAATATAAAGTCGATTGTTTTTGTTCGCGATCGCGAGACATTGGCCTCCTTCTCACAGTACACATTCATGTACACAGCCACTGCCTTCAGCCATGGAGTAGACAATGTGATCTCTTGGGGAACAAAAAGATTGCTGTCATCCGGCATTGCGGTGTCATGGCGTAGCGTCATTTTTATATTTTTTGTCGTTTCCAACTCAAAAATATATATAAAATAAAAATTAAATGGATTAAGAATAAGAATGGAATCGGAATTGAAACTATTACAAAACAATAATACAAATAATCATCAATATTTATCAGTTTTATAAAATATTGATTTTGCTTGCAACTCGTACAGAATATATTAAAAATTAAATAAATTGCATTTTCTGCGATCAAGCACAGACCCATTCGACCTGTTGACACCTAAAATATTAAATTAAAGTGGCAGAGTGGAAGTTTTTGGTCATTGGTACCTGTGATATTTATTAAAAATCCTTTGGTTGCAATAATGCTTTCCGCAAATAGCGCAAGCCACCACTTCGGAAATCATATGAGCTCTCAACCCCTCTATTGTATTGAATCCTATGGAACAGTTCGGACACAAATAACCTTAAAAGCACAATTGTTGCCATAAAATATGGCATCCTGGTTAGATATATTTGGGACCTGTGGGAGCAGCATCAATTGGAGTCTCTAATACCGTTTTGTCGCGATGGTGAAAAATAAAAGAGTGCCAGGCCCAATCATCGCATTCGATGAACTGTGCTGCACAATGTTTACATTGAAATGAATGCAGAATTTTGGATCGTCCTTGTTGATTGCCAAGTAAAAAAGCTTGTTGGTGCCCTACTAAAATCTAGCGTTTCCATTTATCTAAACAGTTCTCTAAATTATATATGTACCTTCAACAATACGAATCTTCATTTTCTTATCACCAATAAAAAGCGCAAATTGCGGCATCCGAAAATTCATTAGATTCAGTGATCATTAAACATTTAAATCATCAAGAAGCGATTTGTAAATACTAGGCTTATAAGTTATAAATTATAATTAATTACTTAATTGCAATACAAAAGTGGCTGAAAATGATTGATTATTTATGAGATTATGACATTATTATGAGCTGATTATAGATTTGCTGGTTTGCGTGTTATTTCTCTAGCAAGTAATAAAAAGAAATGAGAGAGATAGCGTAGAGTAGTTTATTCGTGGAAGTGTAAGAGAGAAAAAGCAAGAGAAAAGCAGAAAAGAGAGCACGGTCAGTGAAAGAAAAAATCTAAATCTACTTACTACCTAGTACCTTAACCTTGTAGAAGCCAAGCTTAGGCTAAAACATTAGGCTTTGACATAAGCTAAACAAGCTAAGCTTGGCTACATGTTAGGCTCAGAAGTAAGCTAGACTAAGCTTAGGCCAAAAACTTTAAGCTTAGGATAAGCTAAACTAAAGAGGAGGAATAGGAGGAGGAAGAGGGGATGAAGTAGAGAAGATGAAAGAAGGAAACGAATAGATGGGAGGAAGAGTAAAGGGTGAAGAGGATAGGATGGGCCCAGCCACCACACGAACATCTAGAGGCGAAGCCCTTGAAGCGCGATAGCGCTTTCATGTCCCATGCTTCATACATTAGGCAAAATAACTCTTTAACTAGGCGGCATATGCCGCCTAGTTTTAGTAAGTAATTTGTTTGCGACGTGTAGGTATAAGTTATAAGTCATGATAATGAATCATAAGTCATAACCCCAGAAGATTGATATATGTAATTTTGGTCAACGATTCTAATGCCTAAACTGAAACTGACTAATTGTCTCACTTGCCATAATAAAACATTTAGGAATTAGAGAGGAGTAAGGGGAAAGGATTTGAGGTCGAGATTATCTGTTCACATCCGAATTTGTTAGGTTTTCTTTTATAAGGGAAATATTTTAATAATGATAAACAACTAAAGAACTAAACTGCTCTGGCCTTGCCTAGCCCACTCTCGTTAATTGTTCGGTTTTTAATAAATTGATAATCCCTAAAAAAATTTGTGGGAATATTATAGAATACTATTTCTCGTCTGAAAAGGTGAAAATTGGCATTCTCCGATTTCCTCGAACACGTGCAATTGTTTTATTTCCATTCTCTACAGCATTCAAATAATTTATTTCGTTCAGGTCAAGACAAATACACAGACAAATAATTGGAGGATACATGCCCTTGGTGCCGTTTTCACTGGCAACGAGGTGGACATTGTTGATGACAGCCGGGGACAGAAACAACCCAAACAGCAACAATAAGAGCTGTAGAGCTGACGAAATGACTGCGCAAAAATATTTTGCTACAGGCAGTGGTGGTTCGAGCAAAGAGAACCATTCTCAAGTCGAAAAAAGAACAGACACCACAAATGACAGTGGATTGGAGCTCACGGCCGCTGATATGTCCGAGGAACTACATTCTGTATGTTTTGCTGGCAATCCTAGGGAATCTGGGTCCCGGACTGGGCATATTCATAGGTTTTCTTTTGCTCTAAAAATGATAAAGCAATCAAAATTAGAGCGTAAAAAAGCATTTTTTAGGATTCGTGAGGTTCGAAATTTCGAAATCCACAGGGGGACCCTTTTGAGTTTTCAGGCCAACATTTCAAATCGACAAGTTATAGCTCATTTCGAATAGTACCAGAATTGGGACGATCTGATAAGACAAGTTGTGACCTTATGGCATGTCAATAATTGGTCCTAGTCAGGGACCCAGATTCCCCAGGATTGCCGTTTTGCTATTTTTTGGAAGCGGGAATTTGATTCGAAAATCGCAATTTGAATTTGAAAAAACTCAAACAAAATTTGTTTTTCATTTGATGAGGTTTAATCTATTTTTCAATAACGGGACACCTCAACAATAAGCACCTTGTTTAGCTTGATTAATGAAGGATTATTGTTTCCCTTTATTTTGGGAATCCCTACACGCGATTTGATTAGACAGCTGCTGGGCCTTTGTCCCTTCCCCTTGCTCTATCTATTTTCTTGTCCTGGTCGGATATTTTTAGAAATGATGGTAGGGAATTGACTGTCTGAAGCTTGTTGTTCTAGTACTGGATAAAATCCCCACAAAAATTCAAAAGCAGACATTCGTGCACATACGATCCAGATTAATGGGTCGTCATTCTTCTTGCGCCACCTCATCCTCTCAACCAATCCAAATCGCACATTTCCTGTATTGTATATCCCTCCAATTCAAACAATGTCTCCACACTTTTTTCTGTTTCCAATCACGCTATTACTCTAAGCAAGAAGAGAACGACGATGAGGTGTCGTAAACTTAGACCACTTTTTATGTTTGCCTCCCATGTATTGTTATTTTAGGCTTATCAAGCAAAAGACAATTTATATTTGGCAAGCGGATATGGGATCCAGCAGAGCAACGAACAATTTTATGAGGTTCAAAGTAAATTTTAATTGGAAAACCATATTGTGCATTATTAATGCACTATAGGAATGCAGTTTATTTTTTTGCATAATCTGTTCCAACGAATCATCTTGGCGATAACTTTGTCCTGATTAGTAGTCAGATCGACCTGATTTTGGTACCATTCAACTCAGCTCGATGAGAGGAATCGAATGAGCTATCATTTGTATGTGAACTTCTCCCATCCCTAGTTTGATTCAGCTCGCCGAGCTCTATCGATTGGTACCACATTTGACAACTTTTAAGCTTAAAAACCCCTATAAGTGAGGAAAGCCCATATTGCTTCCAAACAAGGAGTAGGAAATGATGTGTATCATTTTAGATCAGTCTGGATGGCAGTGCGAAACTGTGCTCATCATCGACCTCGTCTTCCAATTCATTGAGCGATCTGACAACTTTGAACGAAGTGCCAATAACAAACGAGACGAACTCTTCCGCTGGCGAATTGCTCACGGAAATTGAACTGCACGATGTGTACCGCGAGGGTGCCACTCGTGCAGAACCGAGCCACTTCGAACTGTTGAGTGTGCTGGGCCAGGGATCCTTTGGAAAAGTGTTTTTGGTGCGGAAGAATTGCGGCCCCGACATCAGCCAGCTCTACGCAATGAAGGTGCTGAGAAAAGCCACACTGAAAGGTATGTATACCTATGCACCAAATTGTTGGCTTTTCCCGCACATTTTTACAGTATGCGACAGACTCAGAACCAAAATGGAGCGCGATATTCTCGCCCAGATCAACCATCCGTTCATCGTTCGACTGCATTATGGTGAAACCAATGTGTGGCATCTCTTTGACCAATTCCTTTTAGCATTCCAAACTGAGGGCAAATTGTATCTAATTCTGGATTTCCTGCGCGGCGGAGATCTCTTTTCGCGTCTGTCCAAAGAAGTTATTTTTATCGAGGAAGACGTCAGATTCTACATGGCCGAACTGATTCTAGCCTTGGAACACCTCCACTCACTTGGCATCGTGTATAGAGATCTCAAGCCAGAAAAGTTTAAATCACGACATTGATTTGTTTATCTTGCATTTAAGCATTTTATTGGACTCGGAAGGGCACATCAACTTGACGGATTTTGGTCTCAGCAAAGAGTCCCTGGATGGAACTCAAATCACCTACAGTTTTTGCGGAACAATCGATTACATGGCGCCAGAGGTGGTCAATCGACGTGGTCACTCCGTTGTCGCTGACTGGTGGAGTCTTGGCGTACTAATGGTTTTTAGCCTAAGAATTAGAAATATTAATAATTTGTTCTTCATTCAGTTCGAAATGCTGACTGGCCATGTGCCCTTCCAGGGCAAGAACCGCCACGAGACGATGCAGATGATACTCAAGTATGCAAGATCTGAGGAAATAAATGTTCCACATTTGCAGGGCCAAATTGGCAATGCCCGCATTTCTGAGCCCCGAAGCGCAATCCCTGCTCCGGGCGCTTTTTAAGCGCAATCCGGTCAATCGTCTGGGCGCCGGACCTGGTGGAGTCAGGGCCATCCGGGAGCATCGTTTTTTTTCTTCCATCATTTGGGATCGATTATTGGCTCGGAAAGTGGCACCGCCATTCCGTCCGACGTTTTCTGAAACCCTAGACGTCACTCAGCACTTTGATGCCGAATTCACCAAGAAGACTCCAAAGGTATGGAAGAAACAGAAATATAAATCCACTTTTCACGAATTCCCCAGGATTCGCCGGCAGTGCCTCCATCGGCCACAGCCCATGAACTCTTCCGTGGGTTCAGCTTTGTGGCCCCCACAATTCTGGAGGAGGAATTTGGAGATACAAAGACATCTGCCGCAACGCCAGCAGGAGAGCGTCGTCGTGCGACTATTCGCTCTACCATGTTCACTCGACAGCAATCCGGTGCTACTGGTGGATATGGGTGCATCGGGGAAGAGACGGAAGTATTGCCCGAATTTTGGCCAATTTTAGTTGTCAAATTAATCTTTTCCCATTTCAGCATGACGACAGTGCAATAATGATTGCGAAGAGCAACAGCGCAACGCCTCTTGCCACCAGTCGAGTGCCGAGTCCGCTGTGCCCGGTCAACAGCTCTGCCTTGGCACAACGTCGACAGCAGCGCAACTCCGCCTCACCCATTCCCAATTGATATTGAAATGGATGCAATTTTTTGAAATCAAAATATCTAAGTTAAAATGCCTCGACCTTAAAGCCCCAAAAATATATATATGATTCAAAAGTCAATCTTTCTCTGCCTGTGATGCCCAAAATGTGTCGTTCAAATCCAGCCCAAGAGATTAAGGCAATCGCTTCTTTGTCATCTTTCCTGTTAGTCTGTCACAAGGATCAGAGCTTAAATCTTAGAGCATAATTATAACAATTTTATGCATTTTCGACTCTATATTCACGCGATTTTCTAACGTTACGTTTGACACCATTCCAAATCCTCAATCCCTGGTAATCTGTGTGACTTACCATATTTCGCAACAATGTTTCCCAGACACAAATAATATAATATATTTTGCATATAGTTTCTCATGCCAAATCTGATACTATCGATAGACTGCACACATTCTGGCTTGTAATTTTCCCGGAAGGGAATTAGCAGCTTTCATTTCAAGGATCGGAATCAGTTCCGAGATTCTAGGACCGGAATAACAATTTTTATCCTGATCCCCCTTAGTCAGCAGGATTCCATCGGCGCAAAGCCTATGAATAAGCGTAATCTGGTTCGAACTCCGAACTAATACTTATTTGTGTCCCAGTTCCTGTAGTTCCATGACCGACTTATATTACGCCATCAGCAGCCGAAGGCCGAATTCCTTGGATGCGTGCGGAACCCCTCGGAGGCAAATGCGTCTTTGCTTTCGTCATCAGGTCATCACAGCATTAGATGACGTATCACATCGGCAACAGGAGAGCGATTTGCACAAGGAAGAGCACAGGACAAACGAGAGACATGGAATGCATTTGTCTTTCTATACTTGTTCTTTGCGAAGTCACAGACAATGCTGTTGCGAAAAGTGCTGACTCATATTCAAGAAAAGGGAGTGGGCGAATGGGAGGAGCGAAGGACCCCCAAAAAGAAGAGCAAAGTGGGATTAAATGTGCGTCATCATCATTATCAATGACACAAAATACATTGCAATGAGCTATGGTCTTCCTATAAAATCCAAACCGTTCGTGTTTTTTACTTTGGTTAACCATTTCACTGACCATTTCCTTAGCATCGAATGTTTTGTTCCATTTATCCCATCCACACAGCTGCGGCACCGCAAAGTCGAAAACTGTACATTCTTCATTCCCACTCATTCATTTGATTTGTCCTTTCAATTTCCTGGCTAGGGCTAGGTCCAGCAGACCAATCGAATTTGCAGGTGCGCTGTTCCATGTTGTAATGCTCAAATCCCCGCCTTTTCAATTTTTCTAAGAGTGATTTGGAAACTTCAATCGTAACTAGTAAGGCGAGAAGACTAAGCGGAAATGTGTACGCATATCTTCCAATAATATTTTTTGATGTTGATGAATCTCATGCGCTTAAACGAATTCCAGTCTTAAATAATCGCCCACCTATAAAAATAAAGACACAACTTTTCAATCGCCAGTCAAAAATGTTGTTTCTGGATGAGTCATCCTGTTGGTATTATCTACGCCCAATTAGCTATTTATAAGGACTTTTCATAGATATACTACATACTTTATGTTTCACGCGGTTACGGATCTGCCCTTTTCCCACCGCAAAATGTGCACTCTGTGCTCACCTTTGGCAGCAAGGACGAAGAAATCTTTCGAAATTATAAATGTTGAAACGGCTGGAAGAGTGCGAAGAAAGAAATGGGCGGGCCTCAAAGCAAATCGCCGTTCCCACTTCCCTCATTCGTTAGTTACCACGGTCATTTTCATTTTGTTCGTCCGCTCGCCATTTGTGCAAGTCAGGGAAAGCAATGACAACTCCTTTCTCATCCCCATTTTTCCACAAGTCCCGATTTCCAGTTCTGTCGCTCATTTTCTGCGCGGTTACGATACAATTCATTCATTTATTTCCACGTCAGTTCGTCACATCATCATCACATCGGAATTCCGTGGACCTTTGTACTCGCCAAAAATCTGTGTATCTAAATGGCCACAGAATTTTGGAAAGTACAATGGCGCATGGCGGAATGGAAAGAAGTCCTCAACGTTTTAAGTGCTTCCGTATCGTTTGCCACAATATTTAAAAGCGTTTATTTTAACCCATATTCCGTGGATAATGTGTGGGTGGGCAAAAGAAAAGAATCCTGGTAGGAAGTGGGATCCTGAATTCCCGAATAATCGCAGTACCACAGGAGACAACAAAAATTGAGAATGTTCACGTCTTGCTTCATTCTTGAGTCGAACCGGGTGATGCAGAAGTCGGAACGATGCTGTTGAGCGATGTGCTGCCCACGCCATAGCTGAATGCCGTGCACGACGAATATTTGGCTCGTCGGAGGCATTTGGGGCAATTTTGAGCATTCTTTGCATCCAAAAAGGCCCGATTTGCGCACTCTTTGTGGAAAACAGATGAGCAGTTTTGGCACTGAATAACGTGTAATTTTTTAACTTCGAAGTGCAGTCAAATTAATCATTTTGTTCACCCTATAGGTGGTCTCGGTCTGGAACGGGTAGATGGGCCTGTTGCTTTCAACGCCCCCATTGCACAATTCGCAGAAGAAGCCCCGTTGCAGGCAGATGCGGCAAGACTGGACATGCGTCTGTGCAAACGCAATCAATGTGTTCAGTCGACGCTCCAGCGTCCCATTTGACACGGATTCCAAATCCTGAAATGAATCGACAATAAACCTTTACCCGGTTTTGCATTTCGCACTCACAGCGATTGAGTAAGCATGAATGTCAGTGTGCAAATGTGCGTGTGGCCATATCCGTCGCTTAATGTCTTCCGCAATGGAGTCTTTGCACGAGAGGAGGTAGAGCACGAGCAGCGAGAACTTCAGGCGCAGGTCCTGGATCAGGTGGACTTAAACCGAAAATAGTCCAATTTTATTACCTTGATCTTTCTCAATTGAGCACAGTGATTGTAGATGTCTGGTACCAGCAAGTTCAGCCGCATAAAGGGCTGGTCAGCAATGGATTTGAGCAAAAGTCGCGAGTGGCGACTGATTGTGCGCGGACGAAAGTCTCCGTTGAGCAGCACTCTCGCCGGAATCAACCCTTCGCTCTCTGCTGTCCCCGGCTTGATGCAGTGCCCCAGACAGTAGTAGCGTCCGTTAAGCGCACAGGATCTTAGAACAGATAGACAACAATCATCTCTCTTAAATTTCCTATTATTTAGAATTTTTTTAATCAGTATATTTAAGTTTTAACTTAAATTACTTAAACGGTCCAAACGAGACGCCAATGTTCCGACGGCATGATGCACAACGAAACGCCTGAAAATGTTATTGTGAGACAACGCGGAATCTGCGTTATTCAAATTTTTGCCTGTGAATCAAGACCAAGCTCTTGCGGTAATTTGGTCAATTGGTAGAGACTCTTCTGCAATCGGTACGGCTCCTCTTCGGCCCCAACACCAATGCTCCACCGCCGCTCTTCCGCATTCGGCGGAGGTGATATTTCAACGAACTTATGGTGGATCAGGAGAATGAATGCAACAAAAATAAATACCTCTTCCTCTTTTGTAGATGTGTCCTGAACTTTTTGGAATGGACTCTGTGGAAGTTCATTTGTGGATCGATGCAAAAAGGACAATGATGTCGTCGAAGAGATCGATTGGGCACTGTTTTCAATGACCCCAAAGGGCACCACAGAGGACGCCGACGGACTTTGGGGTGGCAGCCCAATGTGCGCCGCTTTATCTGAAGCGTTATCGTCTAGGGTGGTCGAAGAACACTCGGAGAAAAGACGCTGAAAGAGAAATCGAGCAAGTTAAGGTTCATAATGGTAAACAATTTTGCTATGCTTCACAAATCTAAGCTATTCCATCAAATTCATTTTTCAAAAATCACCTTGTCGGATGTCGAATGGCGGTTTGCTGTTCGTCTATCAGCAGCGTTTTTGTTTCCCAAAAATTCGCGTAATGCTTCGTCAAAAGTGGGAGTTATGCCGTCAGAATCGGATGAACAAGAAAGGCTGCTCCCAAAAATATCCGATGGCTGCCCTCTTGACGAAACTTTGAGCTGTGACACATGTCGGGAATTTTGTTATCGGATTGAATGAAAAAGTACCATCTGATCACTTGGACTCTGCTCCTCTGTAGCAGAATATTTTTTGCGAGCCAACTCCTCACTTTCGTCCTCCAATGCATCCTTTTCTGTTTGGAGCGCGATCATCAACTCCTCTTCCAGTGACGTGCCCATCCATGTTTGTGGCGTCTTGATAACTTGAGAAATTAGGCGGGCTGCAAATTTCCAGTCAATTCCATCGCTCAATAAGAAAGGACCGTTTTCCACTTCGAACAGAGGCTCAAGCTCTGTCATTGGATTCTTTGGTGCCATTTGAAGGTCCAGCTCTTCATTCGACCTTCTAGGAGTACCATCATCACCGTCTCTGTCCTCTGCCTCATGGGAACGTATCGGGTTCGGGTTAGCCTCCAGCAATGTATATTTTGTCGGATTCCAGAACATATTTATTATTTATTACCGTTTCTTCCTCCGAGCAGGCAGAAACCGCTTCAATCACATGCTCTGTTGTTGACGCTTGCAAATCATGACCATACTGGCTTGAGCCGCCTCCGTCACTGTTGGTCCCCCCGTCGCTGTTTCGCGATATATTGCGTTTACGATGCCGTTTCAAGTTGCGTCTGTACACGACCACCTGTCAAGTGCAGTTTGGTTGGTGGTTCCAAAGTGCCGCAAGAAACTTCGGTCGAGAGTTCTTCCTTCGGACGGATAGCGTGTTGCATCAAATGTCCATCTCTGTCATCCAACATGTTGAGATAATGAGGTCTTTTGGAAAAACAAGATGAAGACACGTTGAAAGGAGATAAAATGTTAGGGAGTCCAAGCGAGTCCTCCTCCAACATGGAAGGATGTGAGTAAATCGACTCCAAATCGTCGCCAGCAATTGAACCTGGATGCGATTTGAGAAAATAACAATTTTAGGAATTCTGTCCAAATATGCGACCTGCTAGCTTCTTTGCCCCAAAAGCACATGAAACAGAAGTGGACGGAGGGGCATCTTCATTATCCACGTCTTCCAAACTTTCCTTGCCCAAAAGATCAATTGCGTTCATGCCCATTTCCAACTCAGTCTCTAATTCTTCGCCTGCAACAGAAGAAGTTGTGGGAGACCCGATCTTGAAGAGCACAGTATTTTGCTGGTAATCATCGATGACTTGAGTGGGAATTACTGCGTAAATCAAATTGCCAATTCCTCCCAAAAATTAGTCTCACCTTGACGCCCATGCAATGCAGCTTTTTCAATCAGTCCCGCGAGTGCCAACGGTGAAGGGGTCCACGCATTGAGCAGACTTGAATTGGTCGGCACTTGCAGTTTGACACCTCCCAACACTTTGAGACAACCATTGAACTGATGTATGCATTCGTTGTCACGAATAAAGGCGCTTTTTTGATAAAACCGGCTAAAAGAGGTAATTTGAGGCGACGAATTGTTAGTGCAATAGGATTACCTCAGCTGGGACTGATCCCTGGAAAACAGATCGATGTAGTGCTCCAAGGCACTTTCATTGAGCACAATGCGAACCCACGCCCGCGCTTTACCAATCTCGCTGCGGATCTGGCTCAGTGACGCTATTTGAATGATAATGCTGCGATGCGTGTACTTCGATATGAAAGGCCAAAAATTCTGATGGTAAAAACGATCTATCATTTTAGTCTGGTGCCAGGTTTAAAGGTTTTAACCGGCGATGGGCGCTTAGAAGTTCGCGAGCCTTTGAGAAAGAAGGCATCTCGTAGGCCGTGGATGAAAATGGCCTCGATGACAGTGCAGATCGCTTGGGTAACATCACTAAAAACTGCTGCCGAATATACTCTTGTTCGCTCGTCAAAAATCCTAACTTCCAATGTTATTAGCTTAATGACCTGGACAGTGAACCTCCTGCAGAAAAGTTTTTGACCGAGAGCCTGATTGCTGACTCCAATTCTTGTTGTATTGCCTGCTTTGCTAGATCTGTCGACGCCATTTACAAATGCGGATCCAAAATTAAATATAAAAATGGTGGGTGATATGTATGAATTCAAAAAAGTATTCGATGGTGAAAAACGATTCTTGCTTTTAAATTGTGAAACAGTTACTACTTTTACCATTAATTATCATAAAGGCAAGAACGCGGGAATTTGGAAAGTATTCAAACACTGATGCTACCCTCGCGGAAATCTGTCTTTCCAATGATCGCATTCAAAACGACGGACTTCCCCTGCAGTTCTTTGCTTTGAATCAACGCGTTCTGCAGACGCTTGCGCAATTCGTCTTCGCCAACTGGACTTTGGATGAGAATTCCTTCTGCGCCAAGACCGGCAGCCGTTTTTTCGTAAGAAGTGTACTAAATTTAAATGACAGGAAAAAGGAGACTAAGAGGCAGAAATGTTCGACTAACTAACGTACAGCAAGTTCACAGCCAACAGCGGACTGGAACCAGGGCACCTGGTCCCGAGCAATTTGCGACCAGCAGGCGTCATTGCCTATCAGAGCGACAATTGGAAGACGATGGCGGACAAAAGAATCGAATTCGATTAGCGAAAACCTGAAAGTGAATGGAATTTAAGAACTGCAAATTGCAATCAGAAAGCGGTTCTCAATATTTTATATTCAATTTGAGAATTTTTACCCGCAGGCGCCATCCCCGTAAATGATAAGCACAGGTCTTTCTGGGTGGATTGCTTTAGCGCCTGAATAAGAGATAAAGGGTTTCACGTCCGTTTTAGGAGAGATCGATGCCAAATCTTATTTTGTTTCGGCCGTCGATTCTTTTAGGCAATAAAAATTGGATCGGGCTGATCTTGATGGCTAAATTGATTTAGGGGTGGGAGAAAATCATTCTTGGCAAAAATATGACGTCAAATTTGGTAAAAACCATAGAGGGGACCCTTTTTTCAAGTTAATTTAAAATCAAGGTTCATTTGAAGCGTCTCGACGAGATGAAGATGAGTCGAATGGTACAAGAATTAGACCGATTTTACCATTTTGAACAAAAGTTATGAAACAAACATGATGCACCGCTAACCCCTTCCAACCTCCGCTGAATAAGATACATGACATTTGGCATGTCATAACTTTGTCTAGAATGATCCGATCAATTTCTCCCACCCTTTGGTCTATTCAGCTTGGCGAGCTCTATCGAATGACACCACAAACCCAATCCAATTTTTCCTAAACCGATCCAATCTATTGCCTAAAAGAACCCTTTATTTCATATTTCATACCAAGCGCAAAGCCAGCTCCAACTCCCAGAGTTCCGAATGCTCCGGGGTCCAGCCATTGCAAAGGTCCACGTGGTTGCACAATGTACGCAGCGCTTCCCACAAAATCGCCGCCGTCCGCCACCAAAATGGTGTCCTCAGGCAGCACCGAATTGAGCACGGTCAGCAGTTTGAGCGGATTCAGTTGTCCATCGGTCGTCGTTTCCGCCGCTTTGTAGGCATTCCTCATCTCTTTGCTCTGGTTCCGCTCTCGCAGCTCATTGAGCCATTGTTGTGGAGCACCGTCCCATCCTGAAGAGTCCAAGTTGCGTTTGAGCCGCACTAGCGTCGATGCCACGTCCGCTTGGATGGCTAGGGAACTGTGCCAAAACACGCCGTGATTCTGTTCAAAATTCAAAGCCATTGCTTTAGGTGTATTTGCTTAACCTACCTTAAGCATTTGTTCCGCCGACCGATTGATTATCACAACCTTGGAACGCGGTGAAATTGAACGCCCATAACTCAGGCGGAAGTCGCAAACAGCGCCTGGAATAGAAATCTAACAGAAAAGGAAATTGGTTGTTACCTGCCAGGATGACAAGATCGGTCTCTTTGAGTGCCTCCTTTCGCTCTTGTCGCATCTGCAGTGGGCAATTGGCCCCCAAAAGGCCGCGAGACATCCCGCCGAGATAGACAGGCAACCCGAGAGTCTGACAAAAAGCCGAGATTTGTGGGGTCAAGTGTTGAGACATTTTTACATTTTAAACAAAACATTAGAAAGCTCTTGAGAAGTTTCGTTTTATTAAAATTTACCTCGACTGTTTTCGCCAAATCCTTAGCCTTGACCGGAGCACTCATCGCCTGACTGCCCACCAACATAAGCGGCCTTTTGGCCTGTTTCAGCAAGGCAGCAAGACGCTCAATGTCCTCTTCCCGGGCATTTGGAACGCGAACTGGGAGCGGGCCGATCTCTTGAGGAAGCCAGGCAGCAGAAAAAACACGCGACACATAGGCCCGAAGAAAGAAGTCCACCACTATCTGCGTTGCAATAAATTAAATGGCAAATACCGAATAACAAGCCGAATTCTTGATATTTTGTGCTGTTATAGCGAGCCCACTTTTAGTCCCTTTGGGTTCTTGCCACTCGATCTGGCCACTTCTTTCTCGACAACTTTGTACGGATAAAGCACATCGATCGGCAGTTCTACAAATACGGGTCCTTGAGGGGAAAAGCACATTCTAATTTTAGTTATTTCATTGTTATTCAACCCGGGGTCCCGGATTTGGCGGTAGCAATTGCTTTCCTAAAATTGTTTTTGTCTTGTAATGAATATCAGCCAATATCCATTTGCCTGATTGTGGGCACGATTTCTTGCACGGAATTAACACGAGCCGTAAATTTGCAAATGGGTTTGAGCAATATTTGCTGGTCAATGTCCTGAAAATATGCAAATAAAAAAACTTATGAGACATTTGCGTTTCGACGCTCGCGGCTCAGACCAAATTTGACATCTTTGGCCGAAATTTTTACCCTCCGGTTTTTCGCATAGAACATGTTTTGCACTCCGCAAAGGTGCGGAAAAATGTTTACGCGAAATAATCGGTTTGAGAAATATGGGGAAACTTTTGGGGTTACTTAGGCCATCAATCTGACCGAACTAGAACCCGCCCTAACCAATGAATTTGGTCAGAGCCGCAAGTGTCGATCGATCCGACGCTGCATTCAAGCACAGAGAATGTCAAGGCTCTCTCTAATGCTTTACCTGCAGGGCACCACGTCCTTTGAGCAGCGAAGGAGCGGCACCACCGAGAAGTAGCACAGACGATTCGGCCATTTGAGCATTTTTTAGCGCCGTCACCACATTTGTAATGCCTTAAAGTGATGTGACTTTATGCACCGAAAGCAAGTCCAATTATTTTTGGGTATGACCTGGTCCCGCGGTAACTGCTGCAACGCCGATATCCTGTCTCAACCGTGCGACTGCGTCAGCGGCAAACACTGCGTTTGCCTCGTGACGTGCGTCCAGCACACGAATCCCCAAAGCCTCACACGCCACTAAAAAATCCATGGAATTGAAATTTTCGGTTTTTACCAAGTATCGGTGAAATATGCCCGCCGCAAAGCGTAAACACCTCACAAACACCGTGACCCTTAAAAATTATGAATTAGCAAAGATGCTATTCTATTAAAAATTAATAAAATTGAGGTCTTGTAAGAAAGCAGTAATCACTAATCAAACATGTTCCAATTTCCAATCCGTTTCAAATGTCGTAGTCGCTCACCTTCAAAACCTCCGCAACGAGTTCGCCTCCATGACGGGGAGAATCAATGTCGACCTGGCAAATGAATCGTTCGTTCAATTCCACAAATGTCCGATATATTGCCTGGAAGAGCGATGACAAAAACGGTTTCTTTTCTCGGAAACTGTTGAATATTCGTCGAATTGCATCGAGACTTTTTATGCGCAGAATTCTGAGAGCAAACGAAACAAGCAGCGCAGAAAATAGCAGCAGCGAACATCCAATCCAATAACAATAGTCACACAACATACCTAGAGTAAAGGGTAAAGGCGGAATAGCCCCTTCCAATAAAAATATTATTATTTCCGTAGCTTCCCTTTTCTGAAATAAAAAAAGGTGCCCAATTGTCTGGCATTAGTTCCTAGTAGTTCCTACCATAGATTACCTAGGCATAAATAGTATAACATTTATTTAAATTCATTTTATAAACTGAAAAACAATAAAAAGTAAAATAAGAAGTGAAGTTATGTGTATCGTTTAAGTCATTATAAAACAAAATGTGAGTTCAGTCGAATGGTTGTTGTAACTTTTAGTAGCTGGTCTCTATTTCGTGATCAATTGAGGTAGACGGGCTCTTTCTTGCGTCCGCTGACGGAGGAGCTGTTGCGCGTCACTTGTGCCGTTCCGGGAGGCGAAACAGCAAGAGTTGTGCCCGAAGAGAAGGTAGGCGTTCTCTGCGCTGTTGCTTCACCTACTCTTCGCCTTGAAGAACCTTGTCGGCTTGATTTGCTCCTCGACAGCTGTCCTCCGTGATGAGATCTGCGTCGTGCGCTTCCGCTGCGACTCCTCGTCAACAAGCTCATTTCTTGGTGCTCAGAATCTCCATCTGAGCCGCCGCCCTCTTCATTCTCGGAAACAATTGACACCGCATCAACAGGCTCATGCGCGCGCAGCTCCTCGGATGTCATGTACCAGTGCAGCATCAGGTCGTACAGATACTTGTACTCGTCTTTCATATCGATCAGCTGAGGCCGGTTAATGCGTATCAATTTGACCGCGTGGAACACGTCCACCTATGGGAGGGGGAGGAATGGGAGGATCTAGATATAAGTGAGCAAGGGGCTACCTCGTGGTCCATCTCCATCTGATCGATACACACGTTAGCGGCAATGAAAATGCCGCATCGAGACACCCCGTTGCTTAAAATAAATTAGGTATTCTCCTTTTTGATAAATTTTGTCTAAAACACACATACTGGGACATAACGATGGTAGGTCTCTGCTCAGGTCGATCTGGTGCCCTTTTTCTCCATGAGCGCGTCATCTTCAGTACTTCGATCAAAGCGGTGGTGGATAACGGCACTTTGTTTTCAATCTGTAATGAGGGCAAGGTGCAAATAATGCCTCCAATTGACACTCACCGGCCACATCTTTACTTGGATGATGCAGCAGAGTCGCACCTCGGCCTCCAGTTGCTGCTGACTGGCGCCCGTAGCCATAATCTCGGATATCATGAATGTCTGTAAAAGAGCGGACTTCAACAAAGACCCAATTAAGAGGAAGCGCGGTGTATGGAGAGGTGCAGGGGAAAGAAACGACAAAATCTCACCGCCAGACCCATCAAATTTCTCAGATAGCCTATCTAGGTATTTGAGTACCCCCCCCCCCCCAATTCATCCCTATTTATTGAATGGTGTGTTTATCAATATCACGAGGCCATTTTGGCGCTGAGATTTTGAGGTTCACTCAATGTAGGGTTATTTGGGTTTTAGTAAAACCAAACGGAAATTGCAGAATTGCAATGATGCTGTAAAAGTGTCGTGACGTGACCAGCAGAATTGCGTATAATGAACAAAACAGGTGCAAACTTGAACACAATGAAAACACCAACGACCAACCAGACGGTCCATCTGTTCGGCCAGGTCACGTCGAGTGGGCACGTTGCGCTTAACGCTCAGCAGTTGGCGAATTTCGTCAGTGCCTCGCTGCAAAAATGGCACGACAAATGAACGAACCAATAATGTTACAAATATGTGTTAACAAAATATCGTTTGCTGACAAATTGCACCACTGTGAAAGACAACAACAATGCTGAAACGGAACATTGGACACAACGATCGGTTAGCGCGCAGAGCAAAATTTGTGGCTGGGCGGGTCAAAATGTGGTAGGTATTTCCCGAGGTCGCACTTACTAGCTTCTTATTGACGCCCTTCTCCGGGTCGCGGTTCTGCTGGACCAGTGGAATGCGAGGCTGTTCTGTGGGCTGCAAGCAACAACACAACGTTCCGGCAAATGTTTATGCGGAGAATGGACGAATGGAAAATATGCACAAGGTGATGAAGAGGAGGAAGAGAAACAAACAAGGTCAGATGAGGTCGAGTCAAGAAGCTGTGTGAAGAATCGGCCGGGAAGTGAGTGAGTGTGGTGCCCGTCCCCGCCCTCCCAGCCACATGTTTGGTTCACGCACATATCTATGAAGAGCTCTCTGTTGGGGGATTAGTGAGCCAACCAACCAAAGTGGGGCCAGCCCAAATGCAACGCGCGCGAATGCGAAAACTAAGGAGACGAAGAGCGAGCGAACGGATGTTGTGGAGCAGCACGAAGGCGGACGTGGACGAAGAAGAGAAGCATCGCAAACAGTAAATGTGGCCGGGGAGGGGCGGGGTGGGCCCTCGGGGGAAACCGTGTGGCGGCGCACCACCACACCTTCTCGAACCGCTCCAGAGTGCCCCAGTTGGGCTGGGAGAAGGCGCGTGACGTCCGCCGCCTGCGCAGCAGACGTTTGCTTCTACGACTGCGCCGACTGCCGCTTCGGCTGCGATGCAGCGACGAGCCCGCTGGCTCACTGACCGGCTGCCAGTCCGTGGTGACTGTGAGCACCGTATGGGCGTCCTCTTCCACACGAAGCGCCGTTGCTGCTGTTGTCTCCTTCTGCGCCAAAAGGGTGTGCACCAGTGGGCCCGCTCGACCGCCCTCCCTCTCCATCCGCTTGTCCCACTCCCCGGCCAGCCGTCGTCCGTGCTCATCCCGCTTTGCCTTCTGCTCGGAGCCACTACGCAAAATCTCTTGCCCCTGAAAAAGGGGAAGTCAGTTACGGTTTACGCTTTTTCTCTGTTTAATGGATATCGATTAGACCCCATCACCATTTCTATAGTTTAATTTTGGGGTACACCACAAACAATGGTGGAGGTCCAAAAAACATCATTGGGTTCCCTGTCCTCCCTTCCGCACTCACCGCCCCCGTGCTGTGGCACCCTTGGTCCTGCTCCGGCACAGTGGTCAGCAGAACGTGATGGTCGGGCAGTGCGCTGGTGGACAGCGGACGGTCCTTGCGACGCACACTCAGAGTGCGTCTGTGCACACCGAGCAACTCGTTCTCCTCCTCGCCCTCTTCCTCCTCTTCCTCGACCAGCAGCTGCAGCTCCTCTTCCCTGTGGTGCTGCCTCTGCCCATCTTCTGTCCCTTCCTGGTTCTCGTCCAAGCTGTGCGATGTGCTGTTACTGCGCGATGTGGTGCCGGAGGAAGAAGCGGAGCTGGACCGGGGCGTTGGCGTCCGCTTGTGGACCTTGCCCCAATATCGCTGCTGCAGCCGGAAGTTGATGTCTTCCGCACCGCCGTTGCCCTGATGGGCCAGCGGTGAAGATGACGACTCGGGTCCGCCACCCCCAAGCGAGCTGTGGCGACGTCTGTAGCGCTCGCACTCCGCCAAAAAGTGGGACAAAGTGGGCCTGCGGCGCACTTTGGAACTGCCCCCACTACCGCTGCTGCTCTTCTTGCGGTTCCAGAGCCACTTGCGCTTCTCGATGACTTCATCCATCGGCTTTTGGGGAAATTGGCGAGACTCTTACACTTCATTCTCGATTGTAGATGAACAGAATGGGAGAGAGAGAGAGAGGGGAGGGGATAGGGAGCAGGCGCAAGAAAGATGGAAAAGATCGTAGATAATACATATATGCCATGCAAGACAGATTGGCAGTGATTAAAGCAGCACACAGATTCGTTTCAATCAATTGGATCAATGTTTTAAATTTATTCATTGCGCCCCCATTCCAGCTTTTTGTGCCTTTTTGAGCTCGAAAAATTATTCATTTTTCAGAACCAAATAAACTTTCATCGGAAACGAATCATCTGCTGTGTGCAACCAACACCTTTGTCTGAATTAATGGTTCCGCCCCTTTGCCCTGCTCACCCGCTTGCTGATCTTCACCATATGGGACTGGAGTCCCGGGTACTGTTGGTAGTTGACCACCTCGACTGTGAACGGGCCGTAGTTGCGCTTGCCCTTGTTGTGCACGAATTGAGGATACATCTTGCCGTCCGCCGGTTGATTGGTCAGACAGATCACGGTATGCACGTTGTGGTCGAAGATAAGTGTCCAGAAGCTGTCCAACGTCTGCTGCTTCGGCCATTCCGTGACGATGAACTCGCTCTAAAAAATACATACATACCTACTATGTGCGTGAATTTCGCTGTGTGCTACCTTTCGCGTGAAGCCGTCTACCTCGACCGCGTTGATGTAAGTGTAGTCTTTGCTCTCTCCGTGCAACGTCTGCAGGTAGGGCCGCGCATGGTCCGGCGGAACCACCATCACGTCGCGGTTCTTGCCCCGATTCTCCAGACGGTGGCCTCCTGCGCAGTCCCCAATGCGCAATGGCGCAGTCAGCATCATTAGCAGCTGAAGGGAAAGGGAAGTCAGATCAGGAGAAAGTCCAGAACACAAAAACTGGGTGTCGGAAATCGGAGACCTTGTTCTCGTGGCTGTCCTGCAACTCCATCAGTTCCCGGTCGCGCCTTGCCTTGTACATGCTGCTCCTGTCCTTCAGCTGGTGCATGGCTATCGGCTGCACATTGCAGAGCACCGCTTCGCAGAGCACTGCGAATCAAATGGAAAACGGAACCGTTGTGCAAAACTGCTACCGTCGTAGATAAACATGAACTGCTCCACACTGTCGATAAGGTGTTGTCGCGAATTGGCCAACGTACGTCCGTACTCGTACACGTCCAATTGTCCAGAACGTTGCAACAACTCCAGATTGGCGTCCACCGCCAGGAAGGCACCGCTCCTTCCGCCGCCACTGCTGTAAAGGTTATGAAATGCGCCATATTGTTAACAACTGGCTAAATTTCAACCAAAGGAGAGCTCGAAAATCATGCTATTATTTTTTCTCGATTTTACTCGGCCTCAATTATTCAAATGGCTTAATTCGTGGATCTCAAAAGAAGTAAGTCTGAATTTTGCAACTTTGCAATCTTGGAATTAATTTCTTACTCCCGTCGAAGGTTGCGCAAGTCGCGGCTTCCTATCTTCTTTTGTTCCCCATTTACTACTTGCTCCGTGTGTGTGGAGGTCGCGCACCAACAAAGAAGGGACAAGGACATAGTGGAAGGGGAAGAGCAATTTTTTGTCCCCCTTGTGCGGCTCGTAAAGGGGAGGCAGCGCCGCGCTTTGATTGACCCGTCCCAGACTCGCTCAGCACGACCCTTTCTCGTTTGGTTACACATCAGACGCCAAAACAAAACGGAGGCGGAGAGCGCAGGAAGCAGTTGCTGTTGTGCTCTGGCCCTCATGCTGCTCGCCTTGTTTTGAAAAAGGAGCCGCTGTTCCTCACATCACTTATGCACTGCAACGAAACAACGGCAACGAAGACGACGAGACAAAGGAACGACGGAACAGTTGTCCAGCAGCAACGAAAACGGCTGGACAATGGCGCCGAACAACGCTGTCGCGGTCCTCGTCCTGTTTCTGCTTTCTGCTGACGGCAAGGCAGGTCGTGCCAAGCGAATGCAAAGGACAGCTGCGTTCGATCTGCTCCGGCTGGAGAGGCAGCAGCTGGCCACGGCCAGTGGCTCTGAGATGGCCGGCACGCGCTCGATGCGTAAGTCTGGGGAAAAGCAAGCCCTTTCCGAATTGTTTCACGCGACAGGAGATATGCCGCGCGTGGAGCCGGACAACAATGAGCACGGCGTATCATCAGGAGCGGGTGGCAAAAGAGACCAGCTGAACGGGGAGGAGGGGGAGGACCTGTGTCGTAGGGGCTGCAACGAGCAGCTGCGGATGGGCCTCGACATGGTCAAGGTCGGGAAGGGACGCTGCGCTTTTTGTTTCCTATCTTGGCCGACTCATCAGGCACACTCCGCGTTCGGCAGCATTGGGGTCCCGTCGGTGGTCGACTCGCTGGACTTGCACTTGTTCTGCCGGTTGGACGCCACCCACGACAGCTGTTTGCTAGGGTCAGAGCGAATTGAGAACGGAAATGAAAAACTTCAGAGGAACACTGAAACTGAACATGGCGACGGGGAGGAAATAGGAGTCGAATTTGATGCTAAGGAGTAGATAGAGAGTGTTTTAAAATGGAGCGAAAAGGCGAACGAGAGAAAGATATGGCCGAATGTAAAAGCCACTAGAGGTTTGTGTGGGTGCATGATTTTTTGCCCTTTCCGGTGTGGCTACGAGGTGCAGTTCAACATGCGCGACTTTGTGTGCAAGCGAAGACGCGATGAGGTGAGACAGGGAAGAGCACCGAGAGATTTTGCAAATGTTAATCGGTTATTAGCCGATGTTTTCAAAATGTGCCCTCTCCAGTTCGTTTCCCACTTGGAGTGCTATGTGCGTGCCGCGCCGCAGCTGCGGCGTCAGTGCGAAGTCTGCGGACCGCACCGAGAACTGGAGTTGAGTCTCGCGGGGGTGGGCCAGCGGTGCCGCGCGTTGCTGTGCGACCTGGCTTGTGCCCGGCCCGTTCTGGCCGCCCAGCCGCGCTGCCGGGAGGCGGGCGTGCCGGCCGCCCACTTCCTGCAACTCTACTCCCAGATCCAGGCAACGCCCGGTCCACTATTCTCCACCCATCCCCATGTGCCCAGGTGCTCGCTTGGCTGCGCGAACTCCTGGCCGGCACCAGCAGCCGGCCCGGCTCCCCATTCTGGCGCCAAATGCCGCGCTCTTGTACGCGCCTCGTGTGTGGCGCTAACTCCACAGAAAACTGCGTCCTCCCCGACCAATTTTCCTGATCGCATTTTGATTTCGTGTAATTTCGCGAGGATTTTAGCCCTCAGTTTTTTTAAAATTAAAATGTTCTTCAATTGTTTCGACCGAATATTTACTGTTTCCTTTCCCTGTTTTTGCTGCGATCTTTCACATTTCGAGGTGGGGCCCACCTGCAGTGCACGACGATGGGCGCATCCACCGGGTTCCTTCAAATCCAAGTAGTAAGTGCGTGGGAACTGAACAAAGCAAGTGAAACACAGTCACCACCTCTCTGTCCATTGGCGCACTCGCCGTCGCAACTCAATGAACGCGGAGATGTAGGGAAACGAATTCTGCAAAGATTAGTGTGGTCGCTGGGACCAGTGGAGACTCATTTCGTGCGCACCAGTTCCCACTCGGTGAAGTGGAAGTGTTTGACGATGCGCTCCTCCGCCTTGGCGACCTCGGTCACCTCCTCGCCCTCCGCCCCTTCGCCGGTTTGCGCTGCCAGACCACCGGGGCCACCCGTCTTGCGCAGTCGGAATGTGCGGACCACCTTTGGGGTATCTGCCAGTGCCTCCCGAATTCCGAGCAGTGCCTACGTAGTGTGCGTAGGTTCGGGTCTCCAGCGTCTCGACGTGTATCTCGCCGAACTGGAAGTGCGTTTGGGGCCAGTACTGGAGGCACATGACGCGCATGAAGTCGAATATCTTGGTCAGCATCACCATCGTGTTCGAGCCCAGCTCCCACACGCAACGCCACAGCTCGTTGCTGGCCTGAAAAGGGAAGGCCACTGGTCCGTGGTCACCCGACATTCAGCCACTGCACTGGCCTGCTTGCTGCGAACCGACTGCGTCACCACATAGGCCTTCTCGCACACCCAACTCTGCCAAGCAAAAGTGGCAAATATCAAATGCAAAAAAGAGGCGAATTTTGCGGTTTCCTTATACAATTTTTTAAGTTCGGGATTCTATCCAGAACGTTTAGGCATAACATGGTCGCACATTGACATAGCTGGCGTTGATGTAGTGCGAGTCGTCGATGCCAGGCCGGAGTTCGAGCACCACGCGGTTGTGGTCGAAGGGCAGAGTGTCCGGGTACTGGTTGCGGTCGCCCATCCGGATGGCCACCTCCGTCGTGCAGCGCTGCGGGTCAACCGAACGCTGTATCATCTACAGCCATGGGACAGTTAGAGGGCAAACCAACACCTTTGTGACTGACCAGGAACTCGCCCTTGAAGAGAATCCGCTTCTTGCGTCTCTCCTGCACGTACGCGACAAACTTGGACGCGTCAATTGGGGCGGTGGGCGCCTGTAGCATGGCCTTCTCCTCTTGGACTGCAATTTCCGCATGTGCCACGTTTTTTCGCATTTTTATGTTTGTTTTTGCACATTAAGTGTCTCCAAGACTGAGTCAGAGCCCTGTCCCGTTCTCACTCAGTTGTGCCCTCAGTTTTATGTACGCGCGTCGAAACACATAGAAGTGCAACGGCGGCTTCTGTTCGAGCGCGATTGCGGGCGCGGGCGGCGCCCGTCGGCGGTATAAATGTGTGCCGCTGCGCGCTAGCTGGACGCTGGCCGGCAAAGTTGCACGCCGGCGCATCGACGGGGCCCCCCGATCCGCGCCGGCCACCCCCGCAAACGGGTCGCTGCCGTCCAACACGGCGGCCCAGCGCCGCCTCGTCCGGCTGGCGTACAGGTGGCGTTCCAGCACGGCCTCGGTCGAAGACATTGCTGCTGCTGGCGCGAACAGGCGAAAAGAGCGACGGTCTCACCCAATTTTCGGTGGCGGTGTTTTGTGTGGGAGAGTGAAAGGGGATGCGCCCCATTTTGCCCACTTCGCCTTGCTTTTTTGTCTCCTTCCGTCCCCTTTCCCATTCTCCCCACCGCCGGGTGTTGAATTTCAGCGCTATGGCGCAATATATTGGAGCACGGGGTGGGATGTGGCCAGGCCAATTCATCAATTGGCGCGGAAGCGCCGAGGCGGCTTAGACAACGAATCGGCAGAGACATTTTTCGCGTTGGCTGACCCTGGCCGAGCTGACGTTGGATGGCCGCCGGGCTGAGCCGTTGCCAGAGCACGCCGCGTCTTTGCGGCACCTTGCGCTGGCTCTTCTGCGTTGACTTGCGCGACAAGTTGCCCGTCGATGCGCCGCCCCGCCGAATTGTGCCCGCCCTCTGGTGAGCAGCTTGTCTCTGGTCGGCCTTCTGCTGTTGTTCCTCTTGTACCTCGTTCTGTGGTTGTGCATCGCCTGCCGGAACCGGAACAGCTGGACTGGCTGTGAAGAAGCGGTGGCGCTGCTCCAATGGGGCCCTCTCCTCACTCCCTTCCCGAGTAGCCCCTCGCAACAGCTCCAGCACCAGCGAGATTTCGGACACACTGCGTCTCCGCCAGAAGCGGAAGCCGCGCCTGATTGTATGCAACAGGGGCTGCTGATGAGACAGCGGGGGCGAAGACGGCGACGTGTAAGACATTGCCGGCGGGACGGAGGAGCCTGTACTGGCTGGCCGGTGAGGGAGAAGAGGCGAACCGCCCGCGAAGGAGGAGCACGCTGGTCGTGGCGACGACCAGGGCGAGAGAGGGACGGCGTCAGACGGACCAGCGGGTACGGTCAGCAGATGCTGTTGCTGCTTTCGCCGTCTGTCCATTTGCTGTTGCTGTTGTCGCTTTTCGCCATGGACCGGCGCGGCAGCCAACACCGCTGCCAGTGCAGCCACCGTGGAGCCCACACCAGCCGCGTCTCTGTGCCCCCCTTTGTGGTGTTGCCCTCCTCGCTCCTCTCTACTGCTGTGACTGATGTTGCTGCTTTCGCTGCTGTGCTGCTGGTACTGGTTGGCCACGTTGTTGCTCGGTTTGTTGTGCTGCTGTTGTAATTCCGGTTGCTCCTTTCGACGGCGCATTTGCGCCCTCTTTTCTTCTTCGGCAGCCGGGATATTTGATGTGCTAGTGGAAAGGGCAGGCGGATGATCGTTTTCCGCAAAGCAGGCACCTTCTCGATGAGCACCGCCCATTCACTGCCAGCCAGCGGCCAAACCTCTGTTTCCTGCTGATGGCCGCCAGAGTCGGATCGATGCTTGGAGCGAGGAGTCCCGCTCTCCATTCACCCACCATTGATTGGCGGTGCTGTGAGGTTTTCGATCTCGACCAACTGCTGTTGCTCGGGACGCACACCGGCGGCAGTTAATGGCCATCAAATGTGATTTGACGGACGGAAAGTGGGCGGAGTGCTGTTGGTGGACCACATATGTGGGTCTTCTTCTCTCGCCCTCGGCGCGGCCAATTGGCGCGTGTGGGCGAAGGGGGGCATGTTGGGAAGACAGCTGTGTGGAGGCGCCATGGCTGGATGATGGATGAAGGCAATATTTGGGAAAATTGAACAGCAAACTGCTGATTTATGGCGAACGCTCTCAGAGCGCGTTTTTCAGCTGCTTGCCAACGCTGATTTAACGCAGGTTAATTTAAAGAATTTTGTCCCAGAGTGTCCATTTGCTTGGTATTCCTTCACCTTTTGCGCACGGCCGCTGCCGGCCGATCGGGAATGAGTGAGAAGTGGGTCGGAAAGAGGATTGGGGTCGCGGGGACAGCGAACGGCGAGCCAACACCAGTTGATGGCGCATTTTGGATTAGGCGGCCAAATGAGCGAAGGAAGAGACGGAGGGCGCCAATCCGATAATGGCTAATTGGCGTGAGAATGAACGAAGCGGACACAAGGGTGGGACTTGGACAGCAAAAGTGGATGGCCTAGGGAAGGCGCTGCGCCCCAAATATTGCCGGCTTTGCGTGGGAAAGAGCACACAAACAAGTGTTAGAAGGGACACAAACTGCCGCACTTTGCTCGCTGCTGCTGTTGGGCCGAAGCGCCATCTGCAGCTGAGCACTGGCCGAGGCCAGTGCCGACGCAAACAGTCGTTCGTCGGTGGAACGGGCTCGCGGCATGACATGGACGTCCAGACGGCGAGTACTGTTGTTGTTTGCCTGCAAAACACGCACACATCAAACAACTTGGGCAGGTTTGTTGGAGAAACAGGTTGAATTTGATCGCAAGAAAATGTTTAAAAAGCATGGGTAAATTGGAGATCTGCAGAGAAACAGAGGGTTTCCACGTCCTGGTTATGCTACCTCCCTCCTCCTGTCGGATGACAAAGCGAGGTGCAGAGGCGACGCGGCGGCGATCAAATTGCGCGCCATCTCCTGGAAGGAGGTGCTCTTCGGCAACACTGCCGTTGTACCGCAATCCCCGCTGCTAGTGCTCGACGTGCACAACAAAATCTGTCGACGACGCGTCTCCGCCGCCCTTGGTGTTTGCGCCGCCCAGCCAAGGCAGAAGAGCCGGCGACGGAACGAGGCGGAAGGGGACGGCGAAGAGGTGGAGGGGCTGTGCTGCAGCAGACGGCCGAGGGCACGCATTGGAGAGGTCATTCGACGCATGGACAGTACGCCGTCGCGCTGAGGAGCAGCGGCCGAGGAGGAGGAGGCAGAAGAGCACGGAGAGGCGAAGGACATTGTTGACGTTGTGCCGTGGGCCACGGCAAAAGTGGAGCTGTTCGCTGACCGATGGCCAAGGCCCAATTGCTCTCAGGCTTTCCTTAAACACTTAATGTCCTTACAATTTCAAAAGCGCAATTGAGCCACCAAGGTTATTGGTTAGAGGAGTTGTTTGCACACACTCAGAAGATAAAAGCCATCCACAAATTTTCGCGCCAAGGGTTGGAAACAAACAAATTGTGGTGTGAAAGTTCCATGAAATGGCGCACACCCTGGGGCTGGAATTGGGCGCTCTCGTTTTCCGGCGCCAACCTGTTGCCAATTGTTACCCTTCGCTGTTGCGGGGCGCCCAAAATCCGGGCCAAACTTATTCCGCGGAATAGCGATGCCCGCACAGAGCAACAATGGATGAGTGGCACGATGGAGTGGGATTTATTGTGTTCGCGGGGACAGCCGCGATTAATAATGGAGAGGGCCCCAAAACACTGTTGTGTGCCGACCCTTTGCTCTCCGGCGTACTCTCTGCCGTTCCGCGTTTCGGCGCCGCCATTGGCGCTTTTCAAAGGGGGAGAATAATGCCGGGCAAGGAGAAGGACCGGCGGAGCAGGGGGCAAATAAGAGTGACGGACGCACAACTGCGCCAATTTTGAAGTGTGCCGGAATGGAGGGAGGATGGATGGATGGTGCCCCGAAATTTTGATGGGAAAAGCGGTCGGGACGAAACCCCAACCAGCCAACAACAAAGGAAACACTTCCCCTCAATTTAACATTTATCTTTGAGCGACAGCGGTGCAATTGAGAGGGATTGTTTGCTTTTTTTGAAGAGCGAGGAAACTGGGTGGCAATCATTTTTTTCCAAAACTGGGAAACCATTCTCCCCGAGAAAACATTTTAAAAATAACCCACCTGCCCGTTTCCGCTGCAGCTTCTTCTGCAATTTCTCTTCGCGCTCCCTGAAACATCATAAATCACGTGTTTCCGGGGTTTGGACTAAATTTTGGAATTTGGTCCCGAAAAAATAAATGTTATGTTTTATGTACATACAATATTATATTAAATTGTTCCCCGACACTTGCATTTTCAGCGTCAGACCATAGAGCATCTAAAGGGGCAAAATTATAGGACACAGAGGGCATAGGCCTCGTCGATGTCAATACCGCGCGCAGTCCCGGCTTCTGGCTCTCGGTGCGGTGCAGGCTGGACGCCAGCAAAGTGCTGTGCTCCTTGGACTCTTTGGACATAAAGCGCAGCGGACCGAACTCCAGCAGACTCCTGCCCTTCTTCTTCTGCCGTTCGGTCGACACTCGCCGAGCAGCTTCCCCGCGCGAGATGGACTGCATCGACTGCAGATTGAAGGGAGGAATGAATGAAATCGTCTATCGGTTCCCATTTCCTACCTTTCTGGTCGAACCCTGGGTTTGTTTGCCCGGTCCGTTGGTAGTTCTCGCTCTTGCCACGATCTTCAATGGAAGAAAATTTTTTCAGTTTCAGAGACAACAGAATTAGTAGCAACTCTGGACAGATGTTGCGGTGTATTGTCATCGTTGTTGTCGTCGGCCTCCACACTTTCCGGGGACGGCTTCGCACTCGCTGTCACATTTTTGGCCGCCACTTTTGCGGCGACTGCCTGCGCTGCGGCGGCAGTCTGGTGTGCCATGGACTTGGCGCGGCGCATGCGCTCCTGATTCACAAATGATGCACGCCCGGCCGCTTTGGCCACCGGCATTTGCGCGCCTGCACCTGACGCCGCTGCTTGTTTGTGGTGCGGCAGACCGGTCAGAGAGGATTTGGCACCCGGAGCGGCCGCGCTCGAAATGGAGGATTTGAAGTGAATGAATGGTTTGGGTCGGGACATGACGGCGGCGACGCAGTTTATTTAGGTGTTGATTTCACACACATACACACACGAAACAATGGACCCAGACGAAGGAAGCGAAGAGAGGATCGAATATGCTGCAGTCGGGTCGGGAAGGACAAAAAGTGTTTTGCTCCGATCAATGGAAGAAGAGGGCTTGCGCTCGGGATGGAGGGGAAGAAAGTTTTTGTTTGTCTTTCATAGCAAAAACACATTCGAGTGCCGGCTAGTCTTGCTGCGCTGGGGCGGATTATTAGCAGCAGGGTTGATTTGAACTTTGGGTGGGTTATACTATTTACACAACAGAAGGGGCTAAAGCCAAAACGGTGGCGGTTAGGAAGGGACTGTTCCCAGTGGCCACGTACTTTCCCCTTGATTGTTCGAGTTCGCCAAGAGAGGACACCACTTGCTCTCTGCTGGCGGCGGTGGCTCTTGATCGGACAGGAGGGGGAGGCGGAAAGCACAGAGACTAACCATCAACACACGACACGGACACCCCTTCCGCCCACCATCGAATCTTCTTGGGCCCAAAAAATACCCTCCGTTCGCCTCCCTATTTACCATCGCTCCGCTGCTGACGCCGTTCGTCTCTCTCACCTCCCACACCCCAAATATCAACAAAAGAAAGGATCGCCTCGCCAATGGCAATAGAGCGGCGGGCAGTAAACCAAACGCCGGAGGCTGGAATAGCTCTCATGTGTGCGAGAAGGGAGGGGCTACTGAGCTGTTTGGATTCCCATAAAACAGCTGATGCTGCTGGCAGCGATGGTGACGAAAGAAGAGTGTAAAGATGAGTGGGATTAGCTAGAAGGAATAGGGGTAGGGTAGTGGATACAACCAAATTCCGGAACGTGTGCTTGCACTCCGAACAAAACCACGCTTGGATTTCTAATAGTTGTGCTTATTAACTTTTTTTGCTAAAAATAGTGTCGTTGATTCCTCTCGTAGACATTTTTTAATTTAAAATGACCAAATTTTTTGCAAATGACAAAGTAACAAACAACAGTAACAAGCGATGTTCTTCAACTCCGTTTCAGTCCACCACATTTAGTTATCTTCTTCACTGCTCTCCTGATCCGATTTCACTACTTCATTGCCACCAATTTGCCCTTTCCAGCTATCACTTTCTTCTCCATTCTCTCTATTCTGCTTACCATTTTTCAGTCCCTTCTGAGTATTGGACACTTTCTTTAGCTTGGCCACGAAGAATCCGTCTATGTTGTGCACGTGGGGATAGTAGCGCCGGGTGTTGGCCATCGAGGGATGGAAGCGAAACTGACGATACCTAGGCGATTGGTGGAAATATTAGATACCCAAGTATTATTGCTTCCAAACGTTACTTTGTGAATCCCTCCAGTCCGACTTCAATACCCATCGAAACTATTTTGACGTCCCGTTTCTCAAACGCATACTGCACCACGGCTTCATTCTCTTCCACCTGAAACGAGCAGAGTTCGCAACAGTCGGCAGATGGCAATTTACCAGGACAGAGCAAGTTGAATAGACCACATAGCCACCCGTGCTCGATTTTGCATCCACAGCGTCAATGGCCGAGAGGAGAAGACGGCGCTGGGTGGTGTAGCGACGTTTGATGTCATCATAATCCTTAGAAAAAGCAATCATATCAATGGTCTAGCGAAGTACCTTGGAAGTTTTAACGCTTGTGTCTTTCCAGATAACACCTGTTCCTGAGCAAGGCGCATCCAGGAGAACGCGATCGAACGCTTGATACTGTATTTTTGCATACTCAATTCCGTCCAAATTGCTCACAACCTAACAATAAAGTTGATTCTTCCGCTCTACCCCTGGTTCCCCGGATTTTAATTATTTATTTACTCACCGCATTGTTGACGCCCATTCTATGCAGATTTCCTATGACCGCCTTGAGTCTAGCTGGATTTGCGTCATTTGCAATTAGCAGACCGGTGTTTTTCATCAGAGAAGCAATGTGTGTGGTTTTACCGCCTGGCGCGGCACACATGTCCTTAAATAGTATTTAGGTAATAGGCAATTTTTGTAATGGAGATATACCAGCACGCGTTGGTCAGGTTGCGGAGCGAGTGCCATCGTTGGCAGGAATGAGGAAAGGCCTTGGATGGAATAGTGTCCAGCTAGGTATTCGGGCGTTGCACCAACGGGCACTTGGGAATCGTAAACCACAAGCCCAACTTTCGTCCAACTTGCGGCAGGATCCACATTCATTCCACGCGATATCTGGTGAAGCTTTAATTGTGAATGCTTTTTTCTAAAATGCATAACATAATACACCCCCAATCCCCAACATGACAGACAATAACCCAATCCCCCAAAATGACAGACATTAAAAAGTGTGTCAAAATGTTCTCGAATTTTATTTTTCTTTCTAAAAGTACCAATGTCTTCGCTAGTTCCCCACGTCGTGTCTTCAACAAGTTGGCTCGAATAGTAACTGGTCTGGGCTGTTCGTTGGCGTCCAAAAATTCTAGCAATTCGGCACCATTAGGAAAGAGTTCCATGAACTTTTGCATCAAGAATTCATTATAGCCATAGTATGAGCACAAATCTTGTCTTAACACCTGTTTATAATTTTAATTATATTCCTAGAACAACTAGCAAGTGTTATAACCAACTTCCAAATACTCCTTTCGTTTTTTGTTTGCCTCTGCTCGTTTTTTAAAGTCGCCAAGTATGTGTATAATATCTTGTATGCGCTCCTTGATTACCACCAGATCTTTCACCTGGTGAAGTTTTTGCTTTGCCTCTTCCACGCTAGGAAGTGTAAATCGATGGGAGCCTTCCCCATCTTCATCCTTAGCATCCCTCGAATTGGTTAGATTGAGTTGTATCTGTTCAAGTTGCTCCTTTTCTGCCAATTTCCTATAAAATGTTTAATGAAACTAAAGTATAATTGAGAATATCTGTACTCTTCTCTTCGTTTTTTCGATACCAATTTCTTCGACTGTTTCTCGACTTCTAGTTCATTTTCCTCGTCACTACTTTTTGAGCCACCGGCGAATAATAATGGTCGTTTTTTGGCTGCAAAAAATATATAAGATAGTGTTACAAAGCCAAAACAAGAATACTTACATATTTTCTGTTTGGATGTCTTAACGCCGTCTTCCACTTCCTTTTTAGCCCTCTTGTTTTTATTTATTACTTTATTTTTAATTTGACCCATTCAGATTTCAGGCTCGGTATTATGTATAATTTATAAATTTATATTATAAAATTGGGAATAACTGTAGAATACCAGTCTGGCCTGAAATTGGAGGTTTTATACCTATACCATTCGATTCCTGCCGCCTGCCGCGGTAGTAACTACTAAACGGGAAATATAAATATATTTTTTTCTGCCGACAAATTTTTTTCTGTCGACACCGACGCTAAGCTGAGTTTGCTTAGTCTTCTGCTAAAGGTTAAAAGTTAAAACAACCCACTTGCGGGACGTTTCATCCCCACCGACTTTGACGGACTACGGGACTACAATTTACAACTCGGGATTATGCTAACCGATTTTGGTGATCTTGGTATATATCTATCTATCGGCATTAGAATTACACATTTATGGACCTTTTAACTTTTCGCTATGTCAGATTTAATATTAATATTAATGCGGATATGGATAAATAATTCATAAGTCGCATATACTAACTTAGTCTTTAGAAGGGCGATATTTATGCTTTGAGACAATTTTTGCTTAGATTAATAGTATAAGATACATATAAGTAAATGATTAATGATTGAATCATGAAATAAATTACATAGGTATATAAACTCAATTCTCTGATCATTTTTTTCGAACTAGACCTAATTCGTGTTAAATTCAAGACTATTTTTCAATTATTTCGACATGGCAGATTTGTGCGGGACACCGATGCGTCCTTCAGATAGCTGGTGATTGTTTAACTGAAAGCAGATTTGTAACATAAAATTTAGGTCTTCGACCGAAGTTCGAAGCCTACAACACACACATATGTGTATGTTTTGAGATTAATTTGGATTGCACAATAAATTGGTTAAGGGACCATCAAAGGCTTCAGCCAATGCGAGTGCCGTTATTTGGAGACATCAGTTAGGATCAAGGATTCGACTCATGCAACCGGCAATTCACAGACAAGCGGCGGTATTTTGGGCGTAGGTGGAAATGGATTGCTTGTCAACAACGACAATGCAAATTATTTGACATTCAAAATTAGACTGCATCCACAAGGCAACAAAGAATCGAACAAGGACTTCTGCTTCTTCCAGGTCTCAGAAATTTTAGGAATTTACGTAGAAATATTATTTTTAGGTCTTCTCATGCACAAATGCAAAGTTCAAGGCTAAATTCTCTGTGTACAATACACGCAGTGAAGAAGTACCAGCCACAGTCTATACGGGGACACAACAGCTGAATGGTTATTTTGAGTATATTCGACGCGACCTGCTCATAAATCATATCCAGCCACAGGTGGATCCTCTTGGAAACTATTCTTATCCTTTTCCTTAAAGGATGAGATACAGCTGTTGCTCAACCTGACAATCGTATCAGACACGATCACAAAAAACAGCCAGAACAGCACCAACCAATCCATGCCAGAACCAAGACCGTCTGAGGTTTATGGAAAATATTTTATGTACTATGTGCTCAATGTCTTTTTGATATTAGCTCGCACGCGATATGGAAACAATGTTTGGTGAAAACAGGTTCTCAATTCGAATATTACTTACAAGTCCAACGTGAATTATTTGAAGGCATACGGACTTCACCATCATTTGTCGCAATGAGGGAAAGGAAAAGCGTGAGATACCTGCACACAAAGTCGTTCTTGCTGCTCGCTCGCCTGTCTTCTCGGCAATGCTCGAACCCCACACGGAAGAAGCCCAAAAATCAGAAGTACACTACGAAGACATCGACTATGAAGTATGGATAAGAGTACTAAAACTCACTTAACACTATGATCAGGTGATGAGAGAAATGCTTTTCTACATGTACAGCGGCCGTGCACCAATGCTACAGCAGATGGCACTTGATTTACTCGCAGTTGCCGATCGTTTTCAGCTAATCGGACTCAAAGAAATGGCAGACCAGGTCCATTGAAAATTATGTGTGTCGCATTCGATCTGGAGAATAAGACATTTTGTTTTACATTGATTTGATTACTTGATATGGGAGTAGATTTACTATACCTATCACCATGGTCGTATGGAAAAAATCAGCCCATTACTCCAGATCTGAAGCAACATGTGCAATCTTACTTCACAAAAAACTAACTCTGAAATATTGCTCATTGAAGGTACTCCGTGCCGGACTGTCGATTGAGAATGTGTGCCGCAATCTTGTTTTGGCTGATATGCACAATGCGTTAGAGCTGAAACAGGACGCGCTGCGTTTCATTGCCCAATATTCAAACAATGTTATTATGGTAATGGTATTACTTTTAGTTTTTAAAAATAACTTAACTGAATGATGAGTCTAGACTGATGGCTGGGCTGAGATGGTGAAAGAACATCCTCGACTGGTTTACTTTTTATCATTTATTTGAAAAATACGACTTCTATGAAGGTAACCGAAGTTGTGGCGGCAATGTCCCATGAACAATCTCGACTTTGTAAGAAAATTTCCTCAATTTCCATTGACTAGTTGAAAATGATTACAGCGAACAACACGGGAAGCAGCAGCACTAGTAACGGAGTCACCGAACCATCGGCCAAACGGTAAGAAACAAAAATCAACACGACTTAAAAGTTTCACCGTTTTCAGGTCGCGCTATGATTGACCGCATTGACTGGTTGACATCAAAAGTATGGGGCTTGTACCGGAGCAATGCTTATCATCCCCCCACCCCAAATCATAATAGCTTTCATGTCAAAACAACCTTCGAACTAACTGCACCACCCTTCCTTCTATGTTTGCCACAATTGTGTTTGTTTCAAACATTTGTCTTTTCTGATATTGAGCGCATCCATCTGACCATTAAACATTAACCTTAACGGACAAAAACCACCGGAATTGTATGTAACTTATTCCCAAAGCACATTTTTGCCCGGGTCGGCAAAGGTCCTTAAGACTAAACACTGAAAGGGAGCCCTACCCCACTAGGTATTCTCTCTTCTCACCATTTTCTGAGGATCCTCATGCAAACTTTTCCGCTCCTAGAATAAACAATTTGGACTCTGAAACTGTTATTGCTTATTATATGGCTCTTATTCAAGAATTTCCTAATTTTACTATTCAAATGTTGGAATTTATTAAATGTATTTTTCAGTAAGGAATAGGTATGATCATTTCACGCACATGCATGAGATTTCCTCTGCTGCTGTTGAAGAATCTACCGTCAAGTGCAAAATGTGTGAGGGGATTCGCAGCTGCTGTGCCCTCTGCACGGGAGATTCCGATTGAGCACAACGAGAGCAGCATAAGTGCCGCAAAAAATGTGAGTTCGCGTGAACGACATGATTTTGGAGGATAGTTAATGTCTCTTGAGGGCTGCAATTTAAAGGAAAGGACTAGGAAATTGTTATAGTGAGAAAATAGTTCAGACTATTGTAGATTCATTTAGGAGGCAAAAATCAGCGAATCGTTCTGCATGAATCTGTTCCTGGGTCACGCTCAACTGAGTCAAATCTTCCCGTATCCCATTCAATTGGATCAGGAAAGGCTGGAGACGCTGCGGATGATTGTTGGACCCGCACAAAAGTTCCTCGAAGAGGTCAACGATCCATTCAAGTAAATTATTTTAAACATTTGAAAATTTGGAGGCGAATCACCTTCTGCTGTCTACATTTGCATCGGAATATTTCGCCAAAAATTTGAAAAGTATAAATTCGACAGATCCCATTAGACATAGGCCAAACTTAAGCTAAGCTGCATTGGTTTAGGCTAAAAAGGCCTATTTGGCTACACTTCGGGCTTAGACGTAAGCTAAGTTTAAGCTTGCCCTCTGGCGTGGGCAACGAAAATGTTGACGCCAAGTGTAGGCCTAACCCACCTTTTTAATTTCAAAGGAATGACGAGACAGCCTCCATTCCGAAAGAAGTTCTTGCCCAATTCGGAGAACTCGGCGCCTTTGGCGCACTTGTACCGGAAGAGTTTGGAGGCGCTGGGATGAATAATACTCAAATGGCCAAATTAGCCGAACTGGTCGGATCCACTGATCTCGGTCTGGGCGTGACAATGGGCGCACATCAGGCAAAATTTCAAAGGTTTTACCGGAATTATGAATCGGTTTTTTAGTCAATTGGATACAAGGGAATCCTTTTATTCGGCACACCAGCCCAGAAAGCGAAATACTTGCCCGACGTAGCAACCGGCAAACGATTTGCTGCCTTCTGTCTGACCGAGCCGACCTCTGGATCGGACGCCAATGCATGCTTTTTTTATATTCTCTAACAGCAGAAAAACACGCTTCAGTCCATCAGAAGCGAGGCAATAAAGTCTCCGTGCGGTACATTTTATACGCTCAATGGTGGGAAGATCTGGATCAGCAACGGTGGATTCGCCGAAGTGTTCACTGTTTTTGCGCAGGCAAGACATTCAAATAAAAAAATTCCTATATGGGCGCATCCCATCTAAACGGCCAGTTGGCTAATAATAGTGTTTTCCACCTTTAAGACGCCCATAAAACAGGCGGATGGAACAATCAAGAAGAAAGTGTCCGCGTTTATTGTGGAGCGCCAGTTCGGCGGAGTTACAAGTGGACCGCCGGAGAAGAAGATGGGCATCAAAGGCAGCAATACGACAGAAGTCCACGTAATAAAGAAGGGCTTTTCGGATATGTTTTTACGATGGTATTTTAGTTTGACAATGTTAGGATTCCTGCTGAAAATTTGTTAGGCGGTATAAATTTTTATTTTTGACAAAAAAATATTTTTGCGATTTTAGGTGAAGGCGAGGGCTTCAAAGTGGCTATGAACATTTTGAACAACGGACGGTTTGATTTTTGCAAGCCGGAAAAATGAAAATTGTTTTTAGATTTGGAATTCCAGCCGCTGCTACTGGCTCTATGAAATATTGCATACAGAAAACGGTCCAAGGCCGCTTTCAAATTTTTTAATCGATCAATCTGTTACCTTTTACAGATTGACCATGTAAATCAGCGAATTCAATTCGGCAGAAAACTGCGGGACTTTGGGCGCGTACAAGAAATCCTTACGGACATGATCCTGCGTCACTACGTAGCCGAGAGTATGACGTAAATTACTGCACCTTTTCCATTTTGAAAATTTAAAATTGCTCTCATAAATTTGCCTTTTTTCAAAATAAATTACTTTTCAATCAGATACATTTTGGCATCGAACATGGACCGAGGTGTGATGGAGTACCAGCTGGAGGCAGCTATTGCCAAAGTGATTGCTTCGGAAAATGCTTGGCAAGTTTGCGATGACGCGATTCAACTCCACGGTGGAATGGGCTTCATGCGAGAGTGTGGCCTGGAGAGAGTGCTCCGAGATCTGTAAGCGGGCAAAATTTGGAAATCGATCCACACCCGGGAATGCTGAAATGATTTAATTAGTTATTTCTTTCAGGCGAATTTTCCGCATTTTCGAGGGCGCCAACGATGTTATGCGGCTGTTCGTGGCTCTGACGGGAATGCAATTTGCCGGAAAGCGGCTTCAACAAGTAGCTAAAGACATCAAATCAGGCTCATTCTCGTCTCTGACCAGTGAGCTGAAACGGAGGATCATCGGGTATCCAAAATTGTTACGTAATTTGCACGATGAAGAACATTTTTGGCTACAGTTCAATTGGGACGCAAGTGTCCAGTCTGGTCCACCCCTCACTAAAGGAAAGTGCCTCTCTGCTGAACACTGCAATCACCGACTTCGGCAAGACTGTTGAACAACTACTTATGGCCCACAAAAAGGGCATAGTTGGTAAGTACTATGTGTTTTAGCTATGGCATATTAATTCGTCGATTTGAGACTTTCAAGTCGCATAATATCAAAAAAAAATCGAAAAATCTAAGCTAAAAAAATTGGATTTTTTTGGAAATTGTCGAGGAGAGCAATTACATGTATGAGTAGTAGAACATAAAATTCGCATAACACAACCAAATTGCGGTAGTGATTGGCAGGCAAATTTTATACCTAGAATAATACATTTACACCATCTTGTTTATCTACAAAGAACGCCAGTACGAATTGTATCGCGTTGCCAATTCGGCCATCGACATCTACAGTATGGCAGTGGTGCTTTCACGGTGCAATTTTGCCATCGGAAAGGGGGGATCAGAGGGAGCACCTCACGACCAGATGATAGCGACGCTGTTCTGTCGGCAGGCTGCGAAAAGGATCCAGAAGAATTTGTTTGTTTCCCTCGCTTACTTGGTTTAAAACAGCTTTTGATTAAAGGAGTGAGGCGAGAACACCAAGTGAGACCCAACTGCGCCTGATAACGAACACCGCCAACCAGGCCTGCGAGAACCAATCAATGGTTCAGCGCCATCCTATCGACATATGACGAGACAGTAGAAAAACGAGCAATTTTTAGGTCAAGGATTGGGCGAAGCCATAACAATACGGAATAATTTTGTAATTTTTCTCTTCGCTAGCCCGTCTGATCGATGGGTTTTGCACGTAACTTTTATTTTTCCAACGAATGATGGTAGATATTAGCTCTGCAAAATATAAAGTGTTTATTAAAATTTTGAAACAATAAAAGGATGGAAGTGAAAGACTCTACTCACTAATTACTTTACTAGTTGTATGTATGTAGTAAAATTGGAAACTGGAAAGACGGGAATTAATTCTACCAATTTTTATCAAAATTCCGGGTGGAGAACACCGTGCAAATTTGGTGAAAAATTTAACAATTTGGAGTAGGATCAGTGCAAATGAGAAGAAATAAAAGGAATAACCGCTTTTAACGTTGGGAGAAATTCGATTTAGTTATTTGGAGTTTGTTGTTGGATGGCTTTCGGCCTTTACCCGAAATGCGTTTACGAGGAAGAGGATGCTTTGGAGGAGAGCAGTGTCGCTGCAGCTACTGGTTTGCCAGCAATTTCGCCGCTGTTCTGCCTCGGCAACACCGACACCAAATTGGCCGCCCCCGAGTCAGGATTGCTGGCCCTCCTCAAGCCCAGCTGGCAATCGGTGAGAGTCGATGTCACAGAAGAATGGCTCGGCTGGTGCTGACTGGCCATTCCGAGAGCCGAGATCGGGGGTCCAGACAACCCCAGAGCCCTGGAACAGCTTCATGAAAATTCAAAATGGAGGATTCATAAACTTTATACGACATTAAAATCCCTCGGACTCACCCATTTAAGTCGAAGTTCGACAGCGATATTGTTGTTGCAGGCCGCGATATCTGGCCTCCGCCAGAACCACTGCTACTGCCAGACCTGCTCTGCAATGCACTGTTTAGAAAGTTGGCCGCGTTCAGCAAAGGCGATCTTGAATTCTCGTTGAAACAGTGCAGCAACGGAACGCCATTGGAACTGGACGAAGAGCAGCCGAGCATTTGTTGCATGAGCGGAATGTAATCATCGCTGGCCAGTCTGGTGCCCGGAATTGGTGTGCCGCGAGGTGTGGTCAGCGGGGACGAGAAGAATGGAATGGGCGACGTCAACGTGGACTGGTAGCCGTTGCGAAGAAATCCCGTCTTGAAAAGGCAAACATTAAACCACTATATTAAAACCAGCTCTAAATGAACGCTAATTTTGTACCGTAAACAGATCGGCGGCGAAGTTCGGTATGATCGGCCGGGGCGTAATCAAACTCTGAAAGACTTTAAATCACAAAAGATTTTTATGTTTTTCATTCATTCATTTTTATTTAAACCCATCTTTTTTCGACCTGGATTTGTTATTCTTCCAGAATATAAATGTTGCAATCTAAAGAAAGATCTTGTTCTGCTGTTTTCGCACAGATTCAAATAAAAAAATGTGTTTATGGTTTTACATTAAAGGGCTTAGGTAATTGTTTGGTTCCCTCACCGCAGCCTCGCTGGGCCTGGATATGAACTCCTTGATCGGAGACACCAGAGAAGGTTCGCGCTTTTGTAGAATAATCGGTTGCTGGCCCATTGTTTCTGCAGAATTTCCAATATTCCTTGCCGTCGCCTCCTCCAAAGGCACCGCGGCACTTTTTGCCGACGGCAACAGCTGCGACTTCGTTTCTGCTGTCGTGCTAGAAGAGAGACCCTTCTGCTGTTCTCCCAGGACAACTTTAGCCGACGGTGCCACGGCACCGCTCGTGAAAACCCGTTTTCGTGAAGAGATGAGTGGTGCGTATCCACTTGAAGAGGTGCCGCCGCTGCTGCTCTGCTCTTCCATCGGAGAATCGGATGCTGCCATTTCCTTTATGTAGTGCACTTTGATAATTGAAGTTGGCTGCTGCAGACTGGTCACTGGAAACTTTGCCGCCGTTGTTTTTGATTGGCGACTCTGTTGCAGCAGTTGGCTGGATGGAGTAGGCGTAGTAAAGGCAGATCCGGCACTGAAGTGGAACAAACAGATATTAAAGAAAGACTTTCCGCTCAAAATGGGGTCAAATTGGATTCCAAGAAAGGTTTCTTTTTTCACCTCGGAAATGTTTTGTGCGGGACGCCGATTGTACTCTCCAAGACGTATGGTTGCTGCTGACTTTGAAGGCTAATTCCTTCAGTTTGTTGTTGCACTCGAATTGTATACGTGGTGCCCTTGACCACAGCAGCTCCTATTTGCTCTGAGATCATTAATTGGCCAAGTACGAGACAACATCCACTACCTTGCTGTCTAGCTTCGATCAGTTGCTTGATTTCCTGATCATTCACGCTGCCCACACTTTCGCGCGAAGCGTGCCTTGAGCGTTTGTCCGCGGGTTCTTCAAATGTTTCCTGCTCAACAGGCCCACTTCTCAACTCGTTCTGTGCTGCACCGACAGCAGAAGAGTACACAGAACTCTTTGCTCCGTTCACCACCGGGGAACCGATAAACGAGGACGAAATATGTTTTTCCGAACGCGAGCCATAGTGCGGGATAAGAGCCATCGGTTTTGGGAGTTCATTTGTCGATTGATTGTTCCGGTTCCCTCTTTCTGCGTTGTTGAACTCGCCTTCTTCCGTCAATCGGTCCAAGGCCAAACTCCTGCCTACCGTTCGCTCGGAATTTATTCTGCACGAATAAGCAACTCCTCCATTTTCCGTTCCACATACAATCGAGGCTATAATGATTAATGAGTAATAAATTTTTTGCATGTATTTAAATTAAACTAACGTTTGTGCAACTTTTTCAGTTCGTAAGCACTGAAAACGCCCGTGCCCCATATGCCCTCGGTGTCAGCACTTTCTCCATCTTCCTTTTGTTTTTGCTCTGGCTTGTCAGGATCCGTCGTGAATATGTAGTTTGCCAACCATAAATCGAGTTCTCGAATTGCAATGCTTATATGGTATGGATTGACACACAGACTTGGGCACTTAATTAACTCGATTCGGGCATGAAAACAAAAAATTGAAAATTACCTGGCAGTTTGAACATTTTTCGAGCCGTTCCCCGTCGGTGCTTTCCAACGGAATACCCTGAAATCGACATGTTGCAATTGGCGGTATGTGCGGATTATGTCCAAAATATACCTTAAACAGAATAACCATCACTAAGTCCAGTCGCCAAACTTTGTCTGCTTGTCGCAAACAATCAATCCGTCGCATTTTCCCCTTCTGATCAGGGTTCGAGAGCACACAAAGAGCGGGCTGTAGTCGTGGATTTGTAACTGATTGCACAAATATGTCGCGATATTGAGGCTGTATATCTTTTCTGTGCAAGAATAGCATTTTTTGGAATTAATTAAATCTTAAAGTACCTTAGCTTTCCCAATAGGCGCCCCGCCCATTTCTGTTTCTCCTCTAGTTTTTCCGACTAAATTATTAAATCCCAATGTCTCGACACAAATAATAAAATGACCATCAATGTCTCCTTTGTATGCCTCTCTTCATCCAAGGTCATACTCTGATCACAGCGCTTATTGTGTCTTCGCTTAGCTGCTTGCAGATTGAACCAGACAAATGCAAATTCGCGTACATGGGGCAAAAGATCCTCCACGAACGGATGGAATTCCTCCTAAAATATATTAAATCGATGTAAATTAAATAAAAAATAGTTATACGCCATGCGAAGCTTCTTCTTGATAAGATGAAGATGTATGCATTCCAATTTTCATTTCAGTAGGAGATGAATTTTTAATGGAATTTGGAGGTAGCATAGGCGAATTTTTCCAGTTATCTTTTGGATTTGCACTGTTACATTGTTGTTGGTTGTGAATGCCTGTGCCTGCAGAAGAGGACGAGGCCATTCATTCAGTAGAACTGAAAATGTGAAAACACCCACGAGTAGCTAATTTAATTTTAAAAATTAACAAATACCTACATATAATACATTCTACATTCTAGGTATTTTCAAATTATTATTATTTTAGTATTGTATGTACCTAGATATTATTATTTTATATTTTATTTTTTTTTGTATACTAGCCCGTCATCACGCTCACTGGTACAAACTACAAAGGCATTTTTATTTTTTAATATTTACCTAGTATATACCCCTACCTCCTAGCTTAAGTTTAACCGTAGCCGTTGGGAATTTACTATTTATAGGTAACTAGTAAGTAGATTTTAAGATTATGATCGTGATTAGTAATCCTTGATGGTTGTGATTGTGAGAGCAACAACGTAATACGGGCCACCAAAAGTATCATCTCTATCCATATTCATGTTATACTACCATTACGTATGCGGTATGCCTACCAGGTGCAGGTGTAATAATTCTTATTTTAGACCACACACGAAAGAAGCAGCCACTCGCTCGCGCTTACCACCTGCAGGTGCGGTCGTCCGTCGCGTCGCCGGTAGCCGTCAGCGTTATGTCTCTGTGTCCTCCCTCTCTCTCTCTCTTGTTTTCGTTAATTCACTAAATAGTAAATATAAATAGTACATGGTATGCTGCACCCGAT
The DNA here is from genome assembly GCA_013357305.1 of Radopholus similis. Classification (NCBI taxonomy): domain Eukaryota; kingdom Metazoa; phylum Nematoda; class Chromadorea; order Rhabditida; family Pratylenchidae; genus Radopholus; species Radopholus similis. The sequence continues at coordinate 42,583 of VAHH01000227.1, forward strand.
CGGATCGTGAGAATCATCTATCATCTATGATTTTGAATTTTACTAAATAGTAGCCATTGGCTGTCGATTCTTCTATTGCCTAAAAAATCCAATCTATTGCCCAAAAGAACCTTTTGCCAATAGCCATTTGCCACAAATAATATGTAACTATAAAAATTAACTTAATTTACGTTATTTTTCGCCCAAAAACAAGCTTTTTATGCTTGAAAAGTGAAAACTGAATACAATGAAAATGAGACAACGTAAAAATGTGTAAAGTTTAGGGTTGTCAAATGGTTAATTAACCGGTTTTTTTACCGGTAAAAAATGATTTTTTACCGCCCCTATAGGATCGGTAAAAAATAAAATTCACCTCTTGTGAACCGAATTTTTTTATTTTATGGTTTTAGCTTGTACAATTGAAGATGGGAGGCAGTTCCAGCAGTTAAGAGATCTGTTTATGAAAGAGTTTGTTGTCTTAGATGATTTTTTGGGGATTTTGATTTGGTAATTGTGTTTT
>VAHH01000228.1:0-43002 GCA_013357305.1 Radopholus similis
CAAATGGCCCGGTACACAAATGGACCCGGTACACAACTGGCGGTACACTAATGGCGGTACACAAATGGCGGTACACAAGTGACCCGTTCCGCTAGAGGAGTACCATTTTGGACTATGAAACATTAAAAACGGAAAAGCAAAAATACATTATGCCAAAAAACAAAAGCCAGGCTTTGGGCTGTGGGGTAGTAAATATAAATAGCAATTTAGTCTAAAGCCTAGTAAAGCAAACCTACCTATACACAAGCCTAAATCTATTAAATCTAAATTGAGCCCTGATATGATCAAAATATGAGGCAATATTTGTGTTGGGTCCACAATTGTTCAGTCCGCAAATGCCGGTCGGCACACGAACAATAAAATTGATATGTATTCATTCAAATCAAAATATATGCAACAAAAGCAGTGAATGTTGTAGTGCGTTTGTCCGTACTCTGTCTACTAGTCGATGCTGTTCTTGGTCGGCCATTCATTTTGGAAATTGTTACCCGTAGAGAGAAGAACAAGTAAATCTATTTGGTAGGTATTTCGGTGTTCCCGCAACTAAACGATGGAATCGTTGACGTTGTGCTGTCGATGGGAGCTGTTGTTGCTGCTGGATGGTTGAACTGCAGCGTCATCCCCTGCGGGCCGGCCATCCTGAACTCGGTCAAATGATGCACCGTCATTGTTGGCACGACGCGTATTTTGGTCGCGAGCAGTGTGTGTCGCATTGGTGCGGTCCTGCATCTGAAGTTCTTCGATGTGTGGAGCCACCTTCCTGCAAAGGAAAAGAGATTCGTCCAAATCAGAATCCCTTCAGTGCTCACGAGCTCCTCCCCTTCAGTCTGCTCAGAATGCCCCTCCGCCCACTGTTGGGCGGATGCGACTCTTCGCTGTTGTTGTCGGGATCCCCTCTCGCGTTGTGGTTGTTCGCCGCTTGCAATCTGGCCGAATTGGGCTGTTCGGTGATAATCGTGATCGGTCCCTGATTCGGCAAAGAGCCATTGGGAGGCATTCCTAAAACAATCCAATATGATGAAATGAATCGTTTATCGCGCCCTACTACCGTTCGGCAGTGCCTGGTCGAAGTCCAGAGACGTGTTTGCGTGGATCAGGGGATGGACCCGTCGTGCGGAGTTCATCGGAGGCAGCGAGTTCTTCTCATTTTCGATTGTCCGCCTGCCCGAGTGCGGCCTTGCCGTCAGCGTTCCTGCCCCCGGCGCCAGAGCGGATCCACGCCGCGTGAGCCCGCCGCCCAACCGCAGCGGGCCCAGACGTCTCGGCTGTCCCGTTTGCGTTGGCACATCCGCCTCCACAACGGCGTTCGGGTCTTCGCCCCGCGCTGCCGCCTCCTCGGCCAACCTGCGCTCACGCGCAAGCCTTGCCCGCCGCTTCCATTTGGCGATGAACTTGATCACACTATAGGCATTCCTTAAAGTTTTGCCTCGACCCGGCACGCAATCACTGTTCGCCCCTCCTCGGCCAACACAATATTTTGGGATGGATTCGGTTTCAAAAGTGCTCTGCTATGGCCGAGGTCGTGGCAAACATTTTAAGCCAATCTTTCGAATGTTCACGCACTTGACGTTCAGCTTCTTCTCAATCGAGTATTTGGCAATGTTGTGGCCGGCCAGTCCATGCTCGATCAGGTCGGCGCCCAGCTGCTCCTCGTATTTGGTCATGCGCAGACCCCAGGGGAACTGGTTCATAATCTGGGATGGAGAGACAGGCATTGGAGAATGAATGGTTGCCCAAATGCCCACAGCAAGCGACAGAAATGTGATGACCAGCGAGAACACGAAAATGCACACGACTCCGAGTGCTTGGATGAGCAGCAGTTCGAAATCACCCGAGTAGAGCAGCCCGTTCCTCCCGTAGGTGACCCCCATCTGCAAGAGGCGGGAAATAGGAACGGGGCAGTGCAGCCAATTTGCTTACGCCTTGGCTGTACATGATCGGGTCTTCCTGCGAGAAAATGCCCACACTGATCATGCCTGTGCAAAACGTGCAAAATTGGAACCCCAACCCCGTCCCCGCTCGTGATTACCCCATGTGGCGCCCACAACGTGCACCGGGATGACGCCGACCGGGTCGTCGATTTCGAGGCGTTCAATGAGCGGATAGATGGCCAAGGCCAGTGCCGACCCGATGGAGCCGATGGCAATGCTGTCCAGAGGGCGAGTGGAGTGGCAGCCGGCCGTCATGGAGACCAGCGAGGCGAGCAACCCGTCAATGAGCAAATCGATTTGGCACTTGCGCGTGGAGATCAGTGAAATCACAATGGAGGTGCAGCCGCCGCCCAGAGAGCTCAACAGCGTCACCATTGCGGACCTGGAAGGGACAGTGGCAGTGGCCTGTAGACTTCTAGTGGGGGAGTTGCCTGGCAGCCAGACGCCACTGGCCCCTCGCGACGCCCATGGTCGTGGACGTGTTGAAGGCGAGCCAGCCCCACCAGAGCATGAAGGTGCCCAGCAAGGCGTTTGTGGGGCTGAAGGGAACGGGATCGGGAACAAAACGGAGAAGAAAGAACTTGACCCACTTGGACATGTGTGCGTTGCCGCGCTCGCTGAAGCGCGCCTGCCTCGGCTTCAGGTACAGCGTGGAGGCGAGGCCGGCCACGCCGCCCACCAAATGGATCACGGAGCAGCCGGCCACGTCCACGCAGCCCAACTTGCGCAGGAACCCGTCCTCGGACCAGACCCAGTGTGCGCAGATGGAATGCACGATGGTCATCAGGAAGGTGATGACAATGTAAGGCTTCAGGCGAATGCGCTCGGCCATCGCGGCCGAAACGATCGTTGACGTCGTTGTGGCGAACGACATTTGCAGAAAAAACCTCGCATAATGCCACGCCTGATCGGATGGTCTGTACGGTTTGAGTCATTGATCGGATATTGACTATTTATTTGCTTACTGTCCGTCACGATCGGGGTCGTAGAAAAAGTAGCCAAGGCCTGGAAATGGGCATCGGTGCAATTGCCAGGCACTTTGGGGCTTATTACCGATAAACGGGTTCGGATACCATTTGCCGAATGTGAAACCGAATCCGAACATCCAATAGGAGAGTCCCTAAAAGAACTAATTCGCCAGCGTTCCCAGAAGTGCCCGCTTACTCCAAACACGACGTCCACAATGTTCTGAGCAATTTGGGACATTGAATTATAATACATATTTGAGCCACGATGTTCACCTTGACCATGATGTTGACCTCGTCCTTGGAAGACACTCGACCGCTTTCCAAAAGGCCAAAGCCTGGAGAACGAGGGCACATTGGCCCAACAACAATAGCGCACCATCCCCACCTGATACCATCGTCCAGATGGCGAAGCTGCAGGAAATGACCCAGATGCCGTCATCCTGGAACCACGTGTCTTCGACTGTGTACGGTGTCGCATCCCCCGGACTTCTCGAATAGCTGAGAATTTCAAGGCCATTCCCAGGCTATTCAAGGAAATCGAACGACCTCTTCTCCATTGAGTTACAGTGCGCTCGCTAACCCGTTTTGAAATCGGGGGACGGCGCTCTGTGTCGGGAATGGATTGGGGACGGGCCAGTCCGACTCTTCAGCTGAATCTGGCGGCCGTTCTCGTCACCGGCAAATCCATTTCGCTGTTTATTTTCCGACGCACATTGCTGCGCTGCTCCTCTTATTGCTTCGCCACCTGGAAAGGACAGAGGAAGGGAACAAAAGTAATACGCGTGTTTTGGGATGTGAAAATGAAAACATGTGCTAATGGGCAATGGCAATGCGGGAAATTGACTCACGGCGCGAAGGAAAATACCTCAAACGCCCGCTGGTCTCGCGTTCCCACAATTCTGGAAACGGCTGCGGCGGCCAAGAAAATTAGCACGGTGTTTGGCAAGGGGATTAACCTCTTGGAATGTGCTGAACCCAAAATGCGACTCCGCGCTAATCAGCTTAAACGAGTAATTTGTCATCGTCAAATTTTGGAAAAAGGCACGCTTCTCGGGCTCTGGCAGCGCTGATGAAACGAAGCATTGTGCACTCTTAACGACAGAGAACTGCGATGGAAAAGATGGAAACTAAGCTCATGGGATGAGTCATGTTTCAACGTTTCAAGTTCAAAGAACCTCAAAGACTATCATAAATAATAATCTGTACACCTCAACTTCAACCTATAGATCAGAAGGCTAAAAATCTAAAAATGGTGTTCCGAATTAGAGCAATTCGAAGCATCGGGGAATCAAACTTGGGTTTATATGTATTTTTAACATTAGATAGATGGTAGCGTTTCTGCCGTAGAAGAAAGTAGCGTTGTGCAAATCCGGGTTAAAAGGAATGTTGTTTCTTTGTAAAAAAGAGAATTGCGTTCGGTTGGGGCTTACATTGGGGAGTACAACATAAAGGTGGGGAATGACAAAGAATGAGAGAAGTGTGCTGGAGAAGGAAGTGAGGGGCCACTGTGCGAGTTTGAGCACAGCAAATGGCTCACGGGCGGGGGTGATGGCGAATGACATTAGGCGGGCTGGATTGGATTTGGCGACGGAGCGATGCCGAGGAACGTGTCCCCCCTGTGCGTCGTTGTCAAGGAGCGGCAGCGAGAAACCTTGCCGGCGTGGGGGAGCGGTTGTGGGACTGTGCGTGCGCGCAAAAGAAAAGGCACTCGCGGCCCGGACGGAAAGACAAATGTTTTCGCAGCGGCGGGATGGCCGGAGTTGGACCACGCCACACACTGGCCCAGGGTTTTGTCTCCACTCCCCCGGCGCCAGATATGCGCGACTTTTGCCTTTCCCACTGCCCGGGACGCAAAAACGGCAAAGAAGGGGAAGGGAGTGGCTTCGGCGGACGGCCGGAGCACCTGTCCCGCGACAGCTCTGCTCGATCAATTTATCGCTGGTTTCTTGGGTGATTCCAATTAGCTCCCAAAAAATCAAGCGAAAACCTATTTATTTTCGCCGGTTCTTCATTTGTTTGTACGATTTCTGCCGTCTAATTCGTTTTGAATTCTACAACAAAGTACCTATTTCCTATTTCTCAAATTGGCCAGACTTTAAGTAAAATTTTATTGAAAAGATATTACTATGGATTGCAGAAGTTTTGATTTTGGCTTTTATATTCGGCATTTTGATTTAAATCTGATTTATATGAGTAGAATTCAAAGTTTTACTTTCCACAAAAGAAGAAGGGTCTGCTGATGCCTTATTTTTCTGCTGGTCCGGGGCCATCCGCGTTTTCCCGCCCCATTCCCCAAACCCTCGACCGCCCAGCTAATTAGCTTTGCAACTCCGATATTCTTCGCCCAGGTGCCCAGGCGCACTTTGTTCGGGCAACACTCTCTGCCACTTCTCGATGGTGGATTGCCGAACCATGGAAACAGGGGAGAAGAAGAAGAAAGGAAACAAAAACAGCACAGCCACGGTTCTGGGATTCGGCTGGAGAAGAAATCTGCCGCGGAATGGAGGAATTGGAAATGGAATAATAATGGGTGGGGATGTCTGGCTGAGTGAAAGGCAAAGGGCATAGGACAGTAGCTGTTTGTGTTCCCTCTCTCGATCAGCATTCCAGTTTTGGCATTTAAATAAGAGTTTTGGAACTTCAGGGGGACATTTCTCCTTTTTACTTTTTTTGCCATTATTGTCGTAAAGCATAACCGGTTCATAGCAGATATCACACGTAAATTCCACTAAATTGAGCTAATGTAGTATAGGATGAACTACTTTAGTATTGTGGATATCGCATCAGAGAACGTGTGCTGGATTGTAAGATTGCATGTAAATTGCAAAGTTGCAAAGGCGAATCAGTGAGTAGACAGACTATAGGTATAATATTTAATATGCATTAGGTATTAGTATGGTTGTACCTAGTAAGTAGTAATCTTGTGCTCGTGTGCCCATCTGTCACTGGGTCATTGCTCGATTACAGGACTTCGGCGTTGTGTGAGTCCTCGTGGATGGTGCAGATGACGAGCGATCGCTAAACAAAGTAGCGTGCTCATGTTCAGACCAAAATCGGAATTGATCAATTTATTCTCGTGTTCCAGACAAAAATTAGCAGTGTGTGAGTGTACGTCTATGAAGTATCGCCAAATCACCAATGTGTCTGTTGTATGTATATTGTATATGTTTGTAGTTGTTTGTCCGTGTAAGTGTGATAAATATGTGTAAAGTGTGGGCAACGGACAACAAAGGTGGAAGGGAAATAGTACAAAGAGTGGGAAGTTGACTCGAACTGTTTCGCTTTGCTCGGAAATTGTGCATTGTCAAAAATCTGGTAAATTGTTAAATCGTAGAATTATGTGTGTGTTGGTTGCATTTATCAATGATCACTGTTGTTGTTGTTCTAGATGAGAGTGAAAAGGACAGAGAAGTCAGTGGCAAGAAGGCAGAAAGCGACACAACGGAACAGGGAAAGGGGAGGAGAAGGAGAAGACTGGTGACTGTGGATGCGGGGCGGTTGCGACGAGATTTCTCCGTTCGGGCATGTGAGGCGCTTCGTTGGTTGGTTGACTCAGTGTAGAGACTGACTGACTGTGTGCACAAAAGAGTCACTGAAAGAACAAAAATGAAGATAGCGGAAGTAAAAGTGCTCCAAAATGGCCCCTTGGATGCCCACATTTCCGCGAGTCATTCCTCCAAATGTCTCACCCCGGATCTTGAGGCAGAGGCAACTGTTGCGGTGTGGGCGGTTGGATGCAGAGGCGGGGCCTTGGTCTGGCGGGGACTCCTCAGCGAGGTGGACCCGCTGCGCGGCGACAACACCGGCGGCTGCTGTTGGCCCGTCCGTTGGCCGCCGCCCCGTGCACTGCCCTTGCGTCCAGGTGCGCAATTGTTGTTTGCCGCCGGCGGACTCAGAGGCGGCCTGCACAATGCGAACACACTTTTAACTGGAAGTGCACACACAAACATTCTACTCACTTCACTCCGTTGACATTGTTGTTGTTCATCGCCGAGGCACTTTCGCCGCCACAAACAACGCCCTGCTGCTGCTTTTCGTCAGCTGCCGCGTGGTTGTTCCTTTCCTTCTCGTGCTGTTCCGCTTCGATCTGGAGCAGCCACTTTTGGTGGTTGTGCTGCAATGGCCAATTGAATGTGATTCAAACCCTTATTCCCACTTTCAGGTTGATGATCAATTCCGACTCGGGCAGCCCGGGGAGCACCGGGAACAGACCCGTCTCGTTGAGCGCCATCGCCAGCGGGTTCACAATGTGCGCGATGAACGAATCTTGCAGTTTGGCCACTGCGGGCTCGTTGCGGTCCATGTAGGGGCTGACCGCCATGAGGCGGCCCTTCTCCTCGTCGCCCTGCTCGTAGAACTCCTGGCAGATGCGCTCCGTCCACTGCCGGTGCAGCGAGTACGGCTTCGCGGGCGAGTTGATGTCCGCGAACTTGATCAGCATCAGCGAGACCAGCACCCGGTCCGCCTCGTTCGCCAGGTCCATGTCGGGGGCGCGCTCGTTGAACTGCATGATGATGTCGAAGTGCTGCTTGAGGTCGGTGGCCAGAATGTACTCCAGCACCAGATAGCGGAAGCGCTTCGTCTCCGCCGAGTCCAGGTTCTGAAAGGACACATTCCGATTCAGCCAGCACATTTGTTTGTTCTGGTGACCTCGATGAAGTGGTTCTGCTGCTGCGAGGAGAGCAGGCGCCACGACTCTGCCGCGTGGTGGTTCTCCAGCACGGACCGGTCGTTGTACAGAATGGCCTTGCGGTCCTCCGACGCCACCAGAAAGGCGTTCGTGCGTCCCGGATGGTCGTAGTCGTGCATCGCGGCGGCTGTGTACAGCGCCATCAGCTCCAGCGAGCTCATGCTCTGTGCCAGGGGAAGCGCCACCGCGGCGGCGTCGGAGTCGAACCCGCTGCCGCCGCTGTGTTGCGCCGCGAAGTGGTGGTTGTGGTGCGGGAGCTGGCAGGTGGGCGAGCCGCAGGCGCCCGCCGAGTCGGGCGCCTCATCCAGCAGCTGGTCGTCCTCGTCGTCCAGCTCGGAGGAGTGGTGGTAGCCGCAGAAGGCGTGCACCGGGTGGCAGGTCAGATAGTAGGTGCCGTGCAGCACGTCGGCCGCGTGGATGCGGTTGTGGTAGGGAATGTCCCAGTAGCCGGCCTCCAGCGCGTGGAAGTAGTTGAAGAACTTGGCGAAGGAGATCTTGAACGTGCGGAACAGGTCCGCCTCCTTGAAGATGGCGTAGGTGAGCCGACTCAGCACTGTGCGTTTGTGCTTCTCGGCGAAGCGGAAGATCGGGAAGCTCCACTCCTGGACCTGCTTCAGCGTCGCGTCCCGCTCCAGCTCGGCCCGGTCGAACACGGTCCCGTCCACCGCCGTCTTGTACACCGCCGGGGCGCCGCCATCGTCCGGACTGCAAAAGGCGAGGACTTTACATCAGCAGATGCCCGCAACAGCCATTTGCCACTGATTACCCGATCGACGAGGACTGCTCGCTGCTGCAGCACTCCGCGTCTTCCACCGCTGCACTCGCTCGCACTGTCTGAGCTGCCGCTGCCGTTGGCTGTTTCGCCTTAGGCGGCCGTGGAGGGGGGCCGTTGCTGTGCGCCGTCGCCAGCTTGGGCTCAGCGCCGCCCTTTTGTTGGCCGGGAAGAGACCCGCTTTTCGGTTGACCTGAACCCAAAAATGAACTGGTCAAACTTGATGTCCCCCCCCCCCTGACCCGTCATTTCGTCGCCGGCGCGCGCCTTTGCTGTGTGGTGCGGTGCCGTCGTTGTGTTCAGTTGCTGCTGCACGCCAACAGCAGGCGGCGGCGGCAGTGGCGGTGCCCGTTTGTGTTGCGCAACGCCGGCCGTCTCGACCACAGCGACGGCCGGCTGCTGCTGCTGCTGGACCAATTTGACGCCCGTCGTGGTCGTCTTCGCCTCGTGGCCGATGCTGTTCTGCTCGGCGCTGCTGTTGCTCAGCCCCTCTTTGGCGAGCGCTGTGCCGTTGTCGTTCTGCTCCAGTTGCTGCTCATTCTCGGCCTCCTGCTCGCCGTCCTCGTCCTCCACGTGGTTGGTGCTGTGCTGCGCCTGCCCGTGGTGCTTGGGGCCGCCGACGGTGCTGGTCGCGTGAGAGTGCGGCTTCCAATAGCTGAACGGGATCCAATCACACTTGGGGGCCATACACACAATGGACCCCCCATTATCGCGGAAAATGTGTTCTGCGAAAACAACAGCACACAATGAATGACCCGTCCCCTGCGCATGTGCTGTTTGGCTAGCCTGCTTTTTCGCTTTTGCTTCCGCGTTTTGCGCGCAAATGACTGAATGCATTAGCTTGTTTTGCGCACGCAATAAGCGCACTCTTGACGGAGCGCGTGAACGAGGAAGGAGCGAGCGACCGGGCGAGGGACGGACTCTTCGCCCAATTCTGTGCCCATTTCCCATTCCCACGCCGAGAAGGTGCGGCGCTGCTTGTGGCTTTTTGCGCCTCTTCCTGGAATATGCTGATCGCTCGAATGGCGCAGTTTGCGCGTAACAAGTGTGACCGGGGACTGGGGGCGGAGGGATGGATATCAGCCGGCGAAGGAGGAGGCGCGAACACTCAGCGGCGGATTGAAGAAGAGGAGGAGTTGTGCCGCGGATTTTGTGCCGAGCACATTAGGGGAGATGGGAGAGGCGGCGGCGGCCAAACGGAGGCCGTGAAAGCGCCATTTCGTCGGGGCAAAAAGCACACCGCTGCGGAGGGGAGAGGTTCTGCTGCTCTTCTGCTGCTGGGCGCCTATTTCTCTTCCCTCGCGAGGTAAATGGCACACAACAGTGGGCGCCGGCGGAGCAATGCGGATGGGCGAAAGAGCACGGGGCGAGCGCCGGCCACGGCGGAAATTATTAGAGCGGCCGCTGTCTTTGGGGGCAAATGGACTGAGCACAAGAAGCAAAAAGGGAGTGTTGGGCGAGAGCAGAGAAGAGCCGAATGCGTGTATTTGTTGTGCGAAACATTGTTTTTTCGCGCTTTGTGCACGGACCACTGGACCCTAATTGGAACTGATGAGGGCGGCGGAAGGACGAGAAGAGAACAGCGGAGGTGCAACAAAAAATAGCGGAAGGGGAGGGCCGAGTTGGTCGGCGGATGAGTCCGGTCGGGAGGCAGGGAATGACGCGAGGTGTTTGAACGCTGAAGTGGCCAACGCCCAACGGAACAGACACATCGGATACATCTGCGATTTTGACGAAATGCCAAAGAATGAGCGCCAAAGCAGAACATTGGGGCAAAAAGTGAGACGACCGATGGATGCCTCGTGGCCGCGCAATGGCTTCCCCGCCGCTCACAAATAGCCGCCGTTCAGAGTTCTCCTCTTTTTGCACACAAACGAAAGCGCAATTCGGGCAATTGGCCACCTGCGCTTCCTGCCCAATCCTCCCAATCTTTCACCCCTATCAAGGTTTCACCTGCTCGAGCGCGAACGCGAGGGTTCGGCGGCGATGGTCGGCAAACCGGTGGCTGAATGGGAACGGTGAAAAACATTGTCCCGAACGGCGAATTCACCTGAAGTCACGGTCGAGAAGGTGATGTTGGACACACGCGGTTTGGAGGTCTGCAAGGGTTTAAAATGAACGAATTGAAAGTTCGAGATTGTTTTGCTGCGGCTTAAAATTGGCCAATCTTTGGCGGAGGAAGTGGCGCATTACGGCCCCGATGGGCACACCACCACCCACCTTCCATTAGCCAGACTGTGGATGCTGGGAGTGGATTGGCGGAGGGGGCCTGGATTGGACTGGGACTGGGAGGGAGGGGCGGCGGATGGATGATTATCCGTCCGTCCGGCCTCCGCCAGGCACTGACTGCACTTTGGGCTTTGTGCAATTGACATTCGGGGGGAGGGACTTCTTCCCGAAGAAGCCAGCCCCACAACCGGCGAAGTCTATTTTATTGTCCTATCTCGGCCGAACTGGCGTTGTTTATCGGAACAAAGGGGGCGGGGAAGGCGCCAAACATTATTAGTATTCAATCGACGCTCAGGCAAACATCGAAATGCGCATAATCTGACTGTGTCCAGCACGCGAAATCTGTCCAAATGCTCAATGCACAGACTCCAAAGTCCGCATCTTAACCGCGAGTGGGGGGTCGGGGTGGCAGAATCCGGACTGTTGGGACGTTCGAACTTCGAACTCGGAGACATCGATTGGGGAAGCCCTCCGCCGGATTGCTGCCGCAACTCCACTGGTGTCCCTCTCTTACGCATGACGTGCGCCCGAAAATTGGCCTTTCCCTCCTTGGAGCCATAAAAGTCGGAGTGCCTTGGCGGCAGTTTCCGCTTTCCGGCCAATTTGTTGAAAAAGCGAGTGGCGGGGAACAATCTGGGCGGAGGGGATGGGGAAGGGCGCACAGCTGAGGGCCACAGATTGGCGGCGGATTTGGCGGGACGTCGCGAGAGGGGTGACGCCACCTTCGGCCATTTGAATATGTGGGGGGGGGGGGGTTGAACATTGAGCACTGGAGCAACATCAATAAGCGGGAAGAAGAGCCCAATTTGGGGGCACGCGAGCGCCAGCCCAGAGCCCCAGCACAGCTCGTCTCCTCTGTCTCTGGTGTTCCCAGCGCGCCAATTCAATTTGCGCCACAATTTATTCGCGGCGCAGAACAAAGCCGCGACAGGATGAGCTGGCGCCAGAATGCGGCTAATGCGTGCCAAGAAGCCAAGGGGCGCCAGCGGAATTTTCGACGAGGGACGAGCTGTTTTTGTTTACGGGGCGGACGCAGCACGAGTGGTGCGTGCAAATCGGATTGTGTGGGAATGGGGGAATGCATTCGGCCGACGCATAAATTCGGGGAACAACAGCGCCACTTTATTAGGCGGAAAATGCCAATCTTTGGGTCGTGCATTGGCTGGGAGCGGGGAACTGTTTGGGGTTTTTTTGGCGCTTAAATAGGCGCAGAATGGGGGAGGAATACGGAATTTGTGTTTGTTCGCATTGTTGTGCGCAAACAATCCGCCCATCCGCCCATCCACGGGATACGTCACAACTCGGCCCGCGGAGGAGAACAAACAGGCCGTGTTTGCTCGGCTGACCTCCTCGGACGGGTCCCCGCACCGAATGACCCACGAGGAAGTGGTACGGCTGTTTGCGCATCCGACGTCACCAAACCCCGAATGGCCAATTGCCCCAACAACAATCGGCGAGACGAGCCGCCGAGTGCGGTCGGCTGGCGCAATGTCACGACGCAACACCCGGGGCCCAACAGACAGAGAACGGAAACACGCAAGTGCCCACAAACGGCACCATTCGGACAACAAGTTTGCGAACCAAATGTGGACGATGGCCAATTTGGGCCATTGTTCAGTCAGTGTGTGTGCTGGCCCAGACCCAGACCCCCCTTTTGAACTGCCAGTCGGCGACAATTAATTTTCGCAAATCCACGGAATTTGTACGAGATGTGTGTCGTACAAATATTAACTGCGCGTGCGCGGGTCCTGTCTTCCCCATTGGGCAATTTGCCCGTTCACGTGAAAGCCATTTGCCTTAGAATGGGGGCGCGTTCTTTGCCCTCCCCTAGCAGAGGCAGAGGGAGGTGTACGTACGCCTGTGCCCAGCCATTTGGGCGCAATTTGCATGCCAAAGTGGAAAGAGCGGAGTGCGCCCGCGAATTAATTACTGACAGCACACACACACATTCGGGACCGAACAAATGGGATGGAGAGAATCAATGCTGGGACGGGTGGAGGGCGAATCGGGGATCTGCATGTTTTTTCGCATTTTAATTTTCGAGAACTTTGTTGGCCCGAAATAGCGCAAATCGGACACGGAGAGTGGAGAGCTGGAGAGGGCTCCTGGTGGGGGAGGGAGCGAGCTGGGTGCGGGCGGTGACTGATTGAATTTCGGAGTTTAATTGGAGAGCACAAGTGCGCCAAGAAGTGGCAACAAAGGGCGAACGGAGGGGGGAGAAGGGAAGGGGAAACGCGGAGGGAGCACTCGAGTGGAGGGCTCTGCCGGGGATTGGGAAGGACGGACAGCACAGGGAAGGAACAGGCAGCAGCAGATGGGGAACAGCAGCAATTGCGGCGGATGGGGGAGGGACCGACGCATGGGAATAAAGCTCTGGGGATGTGCTGAAAACGGCGATGGACCCGCACTCCGAACGGTGGTGAATGTGTGGACATATTGTTTTCCCTTGGGAGTGGACAGGCTGGACAGGTGGGGATCCAGGTTGGCAGGAGCCACAAGAAACATAAACGCATTCTGTCTGCCCTGGTGACTCAAAGCCGAACAAGCCCATTGGGTTCCACCGTTCCCAGCTCACCCCCAGGAATGAAATGCTTCTCCGCCAAATGCGAAGGAATGCAGCCTCCCCAGCCTTAGTCCTCCTGCTCTGGACTGGTGCTGGTGAAGGGTCTTTCCGATTATCCACAGAATCACTTTTAATCGCCGGCGGGGAATGTGCGTAAGCGAAAACTGAAAGGTCTTGGGCCTAAACCTCAGGTGCGTCTAAGCCGCAACATTACTTGTTTTGCCCGGCATTTGTGCCAGCGGGTGCGTGATGCCTCCGCCAGCGGTGGCCGTCGGTCGTGCGCAAGGCGGCGATTATCGCCCCTGGCACTTGGAAAGTCGGATTTCACCGCTTCCGGGCGGCGCCAGTCGCATTTCGCTAATAAGCGGGGAGTGGCCGACTGACGCAAATGCACGCGCAGATTGTGACAACAAATTATGCCATCGAGAGGGGCCTGTTCTGGGAAAGGCGAAAGAACGCCCAACGAAGGGGGGGGGGGGAAGTTTGACTCCCTCGGGCCTCGGCCCCTGTGCCCAAGAACCCTTCCTCCCTTGGGCCCAAATGATAAATGGACTCGGGGCCCGAAAACCATACAAGTTTTTGACATTTTGGCAAAAGGAATGCCGCGTCCCAATCTGGGCCGATTCAGTTGGATTGCGCGCCTCTAAAGGGGCGACAATTAGCGCACTGCTTGTGCCCCAGGGACGGGTTGGGACGAAGGGAAAGAGTGTCCCCGAGAGGCGCAATTTCGGAGTTTGCTCCAATTTTGGCCGTCAAATGACCATTTTTGGGGGACTTTGTCCTGTCAAAGGATGGAAAACTGTGCCCAAAATTTTGACGTCAACTTTGCGGGGGACCCAAAGCCCGTAAAGAACTCCGTCCCAGTCCCCAGGTCGTACCGGGGCCTCGCACTCGAGGCAGTTCTGCAGGCAGGGCGAGGTGCGCGGCGGGCCCAGCGAGTCGTCCCTGGACTTGCTGGCCTTGCCCTTGCGGCTCCAGCGGCGCTCGGCCGTGGCGCGCAGGTCCCACCCGGTGAACACCTTGACGAACTTGCGCTTGAACAGCGCCGTGTACAGCGCCGGGTCGTTGTGGCGCGAAGAGGTGGGCAGCGAGGTGGTGGACGAGGCGGCCGACGAGTTCTTCTGCAGCAGAAGACGCTTCGGCAGCGGCGACTTGGCCGGCTTGTGCGGCCCCGGGGAGGACTGGGCCGCGGGCGAGGGGCACGCCGGCGGGGCGGGGAGGCGGTGCAGCTTGGCGGACATGGCACAGACAGATCAGCCCGGTTAGGAGTTGAGTTCGGGTGGTTTGGATGGTTTGGGTCTGGAGCTGTCGCCGACAAAATCGGATCAGATCGAGAGTCCGATCGGAGGGCGTAGAGCTGATCAGGAGCGGAGTGAAGGTCAAAACAGTTCGATCAGCCCAGATCTGATCACTCTCCACGTCTCCAGGGGGTCACAACGCTGTGGTTGAGTTGATTCGCTGGTCGGGAGTGCGATCAGTTGGCTTCCGCCAGTGGAAGTGTTCGGAGAGTTGGCAATTAATAATGTTCAGTTTTATCCGCTGAATTCGTCCCCAGAAATGTGTTCGATTTGGCTCTCTCTGGAAATTTATGTGAATAATGTGTGGGCCAATCCAATGCAATTGCAACGTGATCAGAATGGAGAGGACAAAGAACGCGTTGGGAGAGAATTGGGAGGGATAGGGGGCGAGTGATTGATGGGAATTGGCAGCGAAATGACTGGACATTTGGCCGCGATCGGAGAAGGCCTTTTCCCACCCCAAATGGACGCATTTTGATCGAGAATTCGATCGGGAACCAGTCAAATGTCGAAAGTGTTCGTTCGCCACTGTGCACCAATTCAGTTGCCCATTTGGGCGCTTTTTGCCGTCGTTTGATGAATGAATAATTCCCCCGTTGTGCCTGCGGCCGCTTCGTTCCATTAAGTGTGCGCCCGTGCCTCTCCAATTTCAAATGCCATTTTTGCCAAATTGACCGCCGCATTGAATTTCCGAAATGCGTGTGTTGCAAAGCAAAAGGGAGGGGAGAAAGCGGCCCAGAGAGGCCAGTCATCTCGGCACAAATCATCCCGACTCCCCAATTGGAACGGGAACGGCCCAATTAGGGCAAGGGGAACAGAGAGAGGACGGTGGGAAGGAATGCATGTGAGTGGAGCGGGGACAAGTAATGTTTTGGGGGCCAAAGGCCCAAAGAGACCCAAAAATCGAAACTCCCTGCGAAAATAAACATTCCGTGTTTTGTGCCGAAAGTGGGAGGCAGTGCCATTCGCCCATTTGGGCCCAAAGAGGTGTCGTCAATTTCAAAAGGGGCGCCGGAGTTCTGTTGTCCGTTCCGCAAATGAGCGGAGAATTGGGGCAGAAGAGCCTCCCTCTCTCCGCTCTTCCTCCGCCCCAATGCGCCTTCCAATTTTCGAAATCCGCTGTGTGAATAATTTGGAGGCAGAAGAAAGACAACCGAAGAAAGCACAGCCAAAAGAAAGAAGGGGAGGGGAATGGCGCGAAAAGGCCCAAAGGAATTTGCATTTTGGGTTCCGCGAACGGAGTGGCGAGGAGTCCAGGGGAGGCGCAAACAACTCCTCCGCTGTTTGTCGGCGGCAAAGACCGGAGATTGCCCAAAAAGTGGCTAATTGGCTGCGAAGTGGAGGAACTGGCGCAATTATCTGGTAGACCGGCAGAAATCAAAGATCTCGCGAAAGCAAGCAATGCAAAGGGGAGAGTGTTCTTTTCTTTCTCCGGTCTTTTTCGAATTCCTATTTTTGGCGTTCTGTCCCTCGGCAAAGTTTCCCCTTTCGCAGCAAAATTGAATCAAATTTGCGCTGTTCATTTCCGCCTTTGTTTGGGTCCGTTCGCACATCGAATTTCCCCTTTTGGCGATGTTTGGTCGCGGAAGGGCCCAAACCTATCTATTGTCCTGTCCCCGCACAGTGATGTTGCGACCGGGTTTTGGAAAAACATTTAATCATGCAAATGCCGGAGATGTGATGTGAGAATTGTGCGGGCGAAATTGAATGGACTGGGACTGGGAAGTGGGAGCGGCCAATGTTTTGTTCGGCCTCTGGAAATTCGACCCAAGAATGAATGTTTTCCGCAACAACAACGGCCCCCAAATGGACGCAGCAGTATTGTTTGTGGTGGGCCTTCCGGACCTCGTGTTTCCCGGCGCAAACACAATCTGGCCCTAATAATGGAGATGCACTCCACAATTGGTGCTTGGTTTTTGCCTTTTTCCAACGGACAGGGACAGGCGGTGCTGCCCACAGCAGGTAGGTCATCATCATCATCGTTCGCCCGAAGTTTAATTGGCTCGGGTGCAAAGGTGACTCGGGTTCGGCCCCGGGGCATCGATCAATCTTGTTTGTTTACCGTTCCGTCTCGGTTCGGCCGGCGCAAAAACAGGGCATTGGGGTGGCGGCTGGCGGGGAACAGCCGGGGGAGCGCCGAGACATCGACCTGACCGATTCAGCGGCAGCACATCGATTGGCTCAGTTCAGATCAGAATTGGGCGGGCGGAGAGTGGGCGCAACACTTCGTCCACTGCCATTCTTCATTTTGGGAATGCGCCTTTGGGCCCTAACAAATTAGGTGCGTGCCGCGGAAAACACACAAACATGAGAAAGAACCGCCAAATAGACGGACGGGGAGACGAGAATTGGATTGGACAGAGGGGGAGCCTGGAATGCGGGAGCCAGGCGCAGAGGAGGGAGTGCACGGATTCGCGGAAACGCAAAAAACGGTTGCGAGAGGAAGAAGAAGAGAGGAGGTGCACTTACAAATTCGGGGCGGGGGGAGGAAGAAGGAGGAGGAGGCGAACGAATGCGGCGGTGGAGGCCGCTGTGCCGGTGGCAGAGCGAAATTCGAGAGGCCCTCCGGTGACGCGGCTGCCTTGGGCGACAGCTGGGGAGGGAGGGACTGGCCGTTTGGGGGAAAGGGCCATCAGCAGCCGGCGGCAGAGCACAGGAGCCCCACATTTTGCAAGAACTCGGCGGTGGAGAAGCCCAGGCGGTGGTGAGTGAGGAGGGATTGTTTTGAGTGGGACTGGGGTAAACAAAGCGATGAACGGAAGCAAAAACGGCGCTGAATTGGATTGGGGGCTGCGCCGCTGGAGGCGGGGGCACACTCGAGTGGGGCAGAGGCCCTCACTCACTCAATCGGCCCCGCGCGGTTGTTTGCGCAACTTTGCGATTTCGAAAGTGGCACTTCCGTTGGAATCCGGAGGACGGCGAAATCCGCCACGAGGCGAGTCAAAAGTACTAATAATCACCGCCACCCACCGCCAGCACAGTGTCAGCCCCCAAACGGGACAGAAGCCAATCAAGGGGGATTATCTGCCGGCGACGAAAGTGCCGGGCAACGGGGAAAGCGGAAATTTGAAACGCAAACGAAAGCGGTTGGCCGAGTATGAAGAACAATA
Organism: Radopholus similis; assembly: GCA_013357305.1. Classification (NCBI taxonomy): domain Eukaryota; kingdom Metazoa; phylum Nematoda; class Chromadorea; order Rhabditida; family Pratylenchidae; genus Radopholus; species Radopholus similis. The sequence continues at coordinate 17,562 of VAHH01000228.1, forward strand.
AAATTCCGCCGATGTCACGGGATGGACCCGCACAAAGGGGCGATTTTTTCGCCCGTCTGTCTGGTTTTGGCATTGCGTGCGCCCAGAACCAATTGTTCGCAGTCGTCTGGGGCAAATGGCAACAAAATGTGTGCGTTCGTGTTGGCGCAACAAAAGTGCACATTCCCAAAAGAGTCCATGTGCCTGTGCGACCCTTTTTAGTGCTCAAAGTGTGGCAAACCCCGAACAGCGAGAGCAGCGAGTGGCAGCTGTCGCAGCCGCCGGCCAGCACCTGGACCAGCTCCGACTCGCCGATGCTGACGCCGCGCGGACGCCGACGGCGCTGCCGGGAGGTGCCCTTGCTCCAGGAGCTGCCGCTGGAGTCGACGGTGCCGGAGCGGGAGCGCATCTGGGCGAACTGGGCCGCGAAGAAGGGGTCGTCCAGACCGCCCTGCAGGTCCGGCAGGTCGGCGAACGTGAACGACTCCTGCTCCCGGATGGGGCCCAGCGACACCTTCTTGGTGGCGCCGCTGCCCGAAGAGAGAGCCGGCGAGAAGGGCACCGATGTGCCGCCGCCGCCGGACGAAGAGGCGGAGGTACCTTCGGCCACTGCGGGGAAATGCGTGACTCTCTCGACCGGTCCACGCCGCGCTTTTTCCCGCTCCTTCAATTAGCCTAATGGCCGCACCCAAATCCCGAGTTCTCGGCCATTCCACGCCTAATGGGAACCGGATGGGGTGACGACGCCCAGCAGGACGTCCGAGAGCTCAACACACACTCCCGAGTGGGAGGATGCCGTTCCAACTCGGAGGGAATGTGTCGAGATCTCGAGACCTGTCTCCGGTGGCCTGGGACTCACTGAGTCTGCGGATGTGCGGGTCGTGCCGGCTGAGGCGCAGGCCCGCTTTCATCAACGGCGCCAGGTCGGACTGGGCGCGCGACTTGAGCAGTCTCTTGGGCCGGCTCGCGGTGGTGGCCAGCGGCGGAGGCGGCACTCCCCTGCGTTGGCCGAGGGTGCCGGGGGAACAATGGTTGCCGGCGGCGGCCGACGGGGTGTTGCCGCCCAGCGGCGTCTTGCTGCGTTTGTTGGGCGGCGAATTGGGCCGAATGGCGGCCGCCATCGCGACAAAGTTTAGCTCACGAGGGCCTCCTCTCTTCGATTTTCGTCGCCGTTCCGGCGCGTCCTTTTTTTGTTCTCTTCGCTTTTCTGTTGCCGCTTCCTCAATTTGTCGCCTCTCGCATTTGGGAGTGAATATTCTGTTCGGCCGAATGCGGAAATATTTTGCTCTGAACACACGGAAATTGAAAAACGCGAGTTGTGGAATGCGAAATCACAGCCCCAACTGAATCACCCCTATCAATGGGTCGTTGTTTGTATTCTCCCTAAGACTGGCGGACCCTCGCTTTGGTTTTCTTGCGCCATTCCGCGTCAATTGCTTTGACGCCACCGGCAGATGTGGATTGCGCAAAAGACTTGCGCCTTTGGATCAATTACACAAAATGAAGAATTGGAGAGGAGTGGAGGAAGGAAGAGTGTCTGTTAGCGATTGGACTGCGCCAAACAAAATGCCAAAATTGCAGTGGCGGGGCACAAAGTGTCATACTACCCCAGATATTTGCGGTTTGTTTTGTGTGGTGAGGGCAATTAAATCGGGAAAATTACCGCCGGCGGGAAGAGACACCTACGCAGCGACTAAAAGGGGGGGGGGGAGGATAACAACACGCTAAATGGGCGCCGAACGACGACAGAACAAAGAGGAGGAGGGCACAACAGCCACTGCCCGGCTAATGGGGCTGCGGAATCTGAGCGGCGGAGGCGCAGGTATTTGGCAAATGAGAGCGGCGGAAAAGCAGCTTTGCGCCGTCCCACAGACGAGGCTGAGAAGAAGTGCGGCGAGTCAAGCACACGGCGGAGACCGCCAAAGATTGGATGGATTGGCTGTGGTGAAGGCAAAAGTGCGCAAAAAAGGAAAACACCCCACACAGTGGATGAGTGGAGGAGATTGGTTATTAGGTGTACATGTACATGGACGAGGGCGACGGAAACAGACTCGAAAAAGGTCCACAGACTTGGGTAATGGTAAAACAAAAACAATGGTTGAAGACACACATGTACAATATAATGTATGTACGTAATGTAGTGAGTGAGTGGCTTTAACTTCAGAAAACTGAGATCGAAAAATAGTCTTATTATGCATTTGCGGATCGATGCTTAAAAGAATAATGCTGATGGAGCCTGTCCCCCGCATTTTATTCTAGCCTTCGGGTTTGGGTGTATTTTGACTTTGTTTTGGCGATAAGCGGAACAAGGAAGAGGGAGAATTAATTGTGCGCCGATTAAAGTACACAAAACAACCGCTGGTTGAGGAGAATACGAGAAATGAATGGGCGCTTATCGAAAAGTATTTTGTTTTGTCTCGGCTGCTAATGACGGGCGCAAAAAGTTGCAAAGGGCGGAAGAGGAGCACTCGAATTAAGGCAAATTACGCACAAAACAAACTAACGAAATTGCACTGCGGAATGCCGAAATTTCGTTCGCTTTTTGCGCACCTCAAAACGGGAAATTTGGTTGTGGCTGTGGCCCTGCTGGCTTCGGAACTTTGTCGCCAAACGAAATTGACTCCTTCTGGCGCCCAATATTGAACGCAACGGGCCGTGTCGCAGCTCTTTTGGGCATTCCCCCCATTGGGGGCGTTTTAGCGGCGCATTTCGGCGCGTAAAATAAATAAGTTGTCGGCCGGTGGCGATGAAAGTCAATGAATGCCCCGCACACACATTCATAGCCAATGAGAAGTGGGAATGAGGGCGAATGGTCCACATCCACGGGTCCACCTCCCAGCACTTCCCCTATCCTGTGTATGTGCCTTTACGCGACGTGTTGGCGGGTTTCTTCCCTCTGCTGGGGGAAAGGATTTGGCGTTGGCCTATTGGCGGCATTTGGGAACAGGGCCCGATTAAAAGTGGCGCAGAACGGCGGCGGAGCAATTAAAACAGAGGAGGAGGAGAGTTGGGCCTCGGAAAGAATGGAACCAATGGTCGCGTGCAGGCGCAGGGAACAAACGGAATGCGGATGTGGATGATGCGCCACACCATGGAACTTGTCCGTTTTAATAATAAAACGGACCCAAGTGGCGGTGGTTGAGGAGATTCGATGGGAAACAAGGGAAGGGATCGGGAGGAAGCCAGAAAGGGGGGGGGGAGACCCAGGTGGGAGGGCAAGGACAAGGACAGTGCCCATTCGCCACACCACATTTGGCCAAACATTGGCAGGCCTCTGTGGGGAACTGACGAATGAGTCGCATCAGTCCCTCGTTTTTAATGGTGTCTGGGACTGACCGAAGCGATGTGCACCTCTCCGCTGTAGGGACTCTCCACCACCTGCGGGACGCCCAGCTCGCTCAGCGACAGCTGAAACAGCGGAATCATCCATTCCCTTTGGCCACTAGACACTCAACTTGTGCAAAATAATTAATTATCGCTGGTAAATCACACAAAGCAAAAAAGACTTTGCGACAGTCTTTGACTCAGTGTTTGGCTCCAAACACGGAATATTGATTGTGTGTGGTGGTTTGCACACATTTGGAGAGAGGGACCATCGACCATTTGGACGGGCTCCAGTGCTATTTTGTGAAAGAATTTTCGTCCAAATGGTGCCAAAAATGGGCGAACAAAATTCCAATATAGTAATTTACATAAGTTCGCAAAATGCCAACATTTTTTTTGAGTTTTTGCTTACGTTGCTCGACTGCATTGGGCCCCCCACCGCCGCTGTGGTGCTCTGCTGCTGCTGCTGGGGCGTAGGCGAGGCGGGCGAGAGCAGCGCGGTCACGGCCTTGAGGCAGGCGGCCACGTTCGGGGACAGGTCGCGTCTGCTGGTGGCCAGCAGGTCCATCAGCAGTCCTCGCGCGGAGTTCACTTGGCTCTGGAGCAGCTGCAAAGGCGGGGATCAGTTGGAACGGAACGCCAAACTTATTCTGGGAATTTGTCCAAAAGTAAAAGTGCCCCTTTGTTGTTTCAAAATTCGCGTTCAATTTTTCGCAAGTACGATATGAAGGGTCTCGCTCGCCTTTTCTGACGGAGTCAGCTGAGCCGAAATTGTGAAATTTTGCAATGTTATAACGGGAATGGGGGGGGGGGGTTTCACAAAAATGATTTTGGGCGCCCGATCCACGCAATTTAAATGCGCCCATTTTGCAAATGGATTGGCTTGTAAACAACGCATAAAGCGCCTCCTCTAAATGATTGGGTCGTTTGTGGAATACGACCATTAAAGAGTGGGGGAATGCGGCGAGGGACTGAAGGGTCCGCTCTCAGAGTTTGTCCCCGCGCGACGGAGATTGATCGATGTGCGGCGCCAGAGGCGGAAATGGACATCCATCTCACAAGTGGGAATGGTGATGGGCGCCAACTTCAAAGGGAGAGGAATGGAAATTGATGCATTCATTTGGGCGAACGGCCCTGTGGCGAATGTTTCAGAAAAGACCAATTTTGGGCGAAATTTTGGCTGCGAAATTTGTTCGAAAGTGCAGCTGAAGGCATGCTTATTTTTAGCCGCTGGCCAATTCGTAAAGCGGAAGGTGGGCAAGCAACGGAGGAAAGGGAAGAGCGTAGTTGTCTCTTGTCCGACGCCGTCACCCAAACGCCAGCAGCAGCCCCTCAATCTCGCCCACACTTCTTCCCTTTGGCTCCTCCGCCCAACGGATGTGGCGGGGCGACTTTACATTTCGCTTTTTTCCATTTATCAATTATCGTTCTCCGTTTCCGGCGCCAGAGAGAGACTTTTGCGCTGCGCGGCCAAAGAACGGATGCGGGTCGTGCTCTTTCAAAGTTAGTTGCGTGCAAAAAGTGACAGATTGCGCTGGAAAGGAAATGGCTTGCAACAGGGGAAGGACCACAATGATCTTTGGCGCCCTCTTTGGGTCGGGGAACCGGTTCCACGAGACAGCTCCATCCCCCAATCTGTGAACGGGTTGTTTGTTTGATCTTCGAAACCCCTGTGACTCGACAGCCCCAATTGGCTTGGTCCTTAATAATTCTCGGACCCACCAGACTCTGGCGAGTCACGTTCGACTGGACCGGCAGGGAGGTGCGTCGGAAGGACGCGGACTCTGGCGCAGCCGCACTCTGGTGGCCCTCCCGCGGGGACAGCAGTGCAGAGCGGACAGGCGTCGGCGGGCACCGTGAGCACGGGGACGGGTAGCGCCTGTGGTGGAAGTGCTCCTCCGCCACGTCGACCAGTTGGCCGCCGAAGGCCACTCGGTTGCTGTTGTCCGCCAGGGAAGTGTCCGAACCTGGAAATGGCTCTGAGCTACGGCTTCAAATGGCAAAATCGGCGGAAGCTAATCTCTGCATTTCTTGGCAATTCTTCAGTTCCTTTAGCCATCCAAAAAAGGATAAAAAGTTTGGCGGTTCGCTCAACCGACTGCAACCGAATACAATCACCGCTTTCACTGCACCTGCCACTTTGGCTGACACATTTTCCCGTTGTACACATTTTGACTGCCTTTGAAGGGTCAACCCATTTCCAGCATTTATTCGTGTCACTTTTTTGTTGGGCAACGGCAAGAAACGGCGCCTGCGAGCGAACCACTCGAAAGAGTGGCGACTCTGGCTCGCTTATATAGGAAGGGAAAACTGCGAGCGCAATTGGTTGACGGGGAGCGAGCGAAAGCACACTATTTCGCCGGTTTCCCCCTCTTCTCTGTCCCAGGTCACTAGAGATGAGCCACAGCTTGATCAAATCTGTCCAATGGCCCACTACTAGGCGAATCTTTTAACAATTTAGTTGGCCAAGTTATGGATGGCCATTTAGCAAAAGATTTCAAAAGTTAAAATGAATGGCATATGGGGGAGCCAAAAGAGTATATCCTACATATATTCCCAGGTCCATTCAGCTAGGACACATTGACGAGTGGCCACAAACCTTCGGACTCCAGGAAGAACTTGACGGAGCGACCGCTGCTGTTCGCGTCCATGGAGTGCTGCCGGAACCGGTTGCGCCGACTCGTCCGCCCCGCGGCGGCAGAGCACTCGCCGGCGTCAAACGACGCGTCGGGGCTCTTCAGGATGGACTTGCGCCGCTCCCCGCCCGCACTCTCGCCGCCGCAGTTCATCGGTCCGCCGACACCTCCGTTGCCCCCTCCTCCACTGTTCTCCAGCGATTCGCCCCCTTCTGGCAGTGGCGGTCCAATTCTCTGCAAAAACCAAACAAAATCGTGATTCTGCTTTGCCATTGTGGGGCTCACTCACCAGTCCGACGGAGGACATATGTATGTATTCAGCGTCGCAGTTGTTCGCCGCTCTCTTTGGTTTTTACAGCTGTTTTGCAATCGATTTGGGAGATAAATTGGAGCGGACTGCGGATGTGTGGGTTGTTCCCTCAATTGATGGTGTGCTTGGGGCTAAGGCACTCGCCCTCTGGAACTGGAACTGGAAGACTGGATCCGATTCGATTTGACTCTTCTCCAATTGAAAAAATGGGGGAAAACAGAATAACAGAATGCCAGACTGGACAGAGCAGGTGAAAGGGCACGCGACAGACAACGGGGAATTTGCATATCAAACGCTGACAAACGGGATCGCATGATGAAACCTCGCATTTGGACGGCATAAACGCGCGAACAGAAAAATAACAAACACCATCAGCAGAAGGAGACTGACTATTCCAATAGAATGTTCCGAATTTAAATCCCCAATTAAATTACATAAATATTCTTTCCTTTGGACCGATTTGCTCTCATGTTTTTTGCAAAAGGCGACAGGCAGGGAAGTACAATTATAGTATATGTGCGCAATTAAACTAAATATTAAACGAGCGAGAGCAGACAGTGAACCGAGCACCGCAGGTGCGAAATAACGATGCCGTTGCGTTGAATTGATTGTGGGGGAGGGGGGGGGAGGGACCTTCCGCCGGGACACGCAAGTCTGGGCCAAAAATGCAATTAGACAAACGGAACAGAACAGCGCACGGCGGTGGCCTTTCCTCCGTTCGCGTGAACCGTCTGTTGTGCGCCGCGTGTTTAATTCGATCAAGGACATCCATCACGCGCCGGTTTCTGCGTGTTTTTCCGCGAATCACTCGTTTGGAATGTTTGCGCCGAAAACAAAAACATTTGGAGAATCGGCTGGACCCCTCAAAGGGACGTTTCAAGACCCGAGTTTGTGTCGCACTGTGTATTCATTTATATGTAATATTTGTTCTCAGTTTCCATTTCCATTTCGAAACCTTTTGCACTTGACACTTCCTTCCCCATCCCGTGAGGCGCCCTTTGTGGCGCACTCTGATCACGGCGGTCGAAAGGGCGAAAGGGCGACGTCATAGGGCATTGGCAAGTGAGGGGAGTGGGAGGAGAACGGACGAACGGAGGTGGGTAATAGGCATTTGGCACTGGAACGGAAGGCAAACGAATAGTTATTGTATTTATAATTCCCAAAGGTGGCCTCCAAATTTTAATCGCAAACAAAAGCAGAGAGAGAGGCCCCCGTCTGGAATTCAAATTCGGTCCGAATTGGGCGGAATACATATTCCGGCGCCGCAATTTTGCCGCGGTTCGGGGGATATGATTGATTAAAATTAGGGCTTTGCACGCATTGGCCTTTGGCTGCGCCAGAACACAATGGGCGCACAAACACAATTTGATTAACGCGAAAAGCGAAGACTAATGGCACTTGGGTGGCGGCAGAGACATAAAAAGCGGCGGCAAATAATTGGCGCCAAATGGCCCGGACGGGAGGGAGCCATTTGAATGCGAGACAAGGCGCCGTCTTCGGCGAAACGGGAACAAATCGGCGGATGTTTGATAGTTTGGGATTTGGGACGCAGGTAGGTTTGTTTAAAATTTCGATTCAGTCCCAAAAGTGGCTCAGCCGTAAAGCGGATTCTGCCCCTTTTAGTCGGTCTCCCCCATTCGCCGCTTCTCCCCTTTCCGGCTAATTTGGCCATTTGCGCCGTCTCTCCGCCACCCAACTCTCTTCTGGGATGCTGTCCCGTCCAAAAGGCATTCGGGGGATTAGCGCCGGTCAAGACGGGAAGAGGGGAGGGGAGTGGCGAGAGCACTGAGGAGTGTTCCTTTGGGGAAAAACAGAGCGAAAGGGGCAATCATGGGGGACAAAAAAGGGCAGCGCCAGACAGGGCAGGGCAAAACAGAAAATACCTACTAACCTAGTTAGTATTCGCATTTCAGTGCCGAAATCTCATTTGCCTTTTCCACACTTTGCTGAGCAATCGTGGAGACCACCACCTGTCGGGGGTGATTTGATTGACTGCTGTGTTCTGGGAATGGGCGATCGGATTGAACGCAGATGGGAGGACTCTCATTTGAATAATGGACTGTGAGTGTGCGTGAGTGAGTGAGTGCCTGGCGATGACCGAATCGGGAGATTAGGTGGGCACTAGCGGCAGCAGCAGATGGTGGTGGGACGCGTATTGGAGGAATTTGCTGACGCAGAAGAGCGGAGGATGGGCGCGGCAAATTCACAAAATGCAAAATGAGCGGACGCGGCAGGGCCGAGGACTCGCCGCTCTTCAGTGTCGCTGCTAATTGGGACGGACGGACACTTGATTGGCCGCCGGCAAAAACAAAAAAGGAATACCAAATTGGCGCAAAAATCGGAAAATACAAAATTAGCTGAATGCAAATGCGACTGAAAATGTGTGAAATGGGAGGGGGAGTCTGTTTGTTGTCTGTTCGCAAAAAAGGGAAAACAAAGTACGCGAACCCACAATGCGAAAGGCAGAGAGAAATCGAGAGATCGCGTTGTGCCCAGACTCACTGTCCAGAGTCACCCATTCACCAGTTCACTACTCTCCATCAGCAGCAGTAATTGTTTGTTGACGCCCAAATGGGAAATGGCGTCGAAAAACAAAACGGACGGAAAGCGGCGGAAAAGAAAGCGATGAAGAGGGCAGAAGAGACACAAACACAACCAAACAACCCGAGGAAGGGCTCTCGTTCACTTTTTAAAGTTTTGGCATTCTGCCTTGCCCATACTAGGTAATAAAAATAATTATTCCTAGATCCGAGATACGTTTGTTCTTGTTGTACTTCACTTTTGAAGGAAAACGGCAAAATGAATGGTCCAGAAAGTATACTTACTATTAAAGTTCGGTTCTACTGGGTTCCTTTATTCCTAAATATTTCCTCGTCACTACTAATACTTTGGTGCCCAACACTGAAAAATTGGGAGCGGCCTCATGGCTTCACCTTGGGTATTTTAGGTCACATTGCCTCTATCTCGTAGATCAGTTGACCTGTTGGCTGGAAAAATTCAAAATTCCGCTTTTTGTTTCTCCGCCGTCTGTGACATGCGGTCCCTCCCCTCCCTTTGGCCCAGCAGGTTTCAACGGGATCATTCACATTTTAAACGGAGGGCCCCGTTGCTTTCTTTGCCTCCGCTCTTATTCTTCTCCCTTCTTCGCGGAGAGGATCAATTTCACAGAATTGGATGGGAAAGTCCCGTTTTCTGGGCGAAGCAGGGGCCCAAGAATTCGCCTCTTTCAATGGATAAATTTTGATTGGGAAGCACAACCGCCGAAAATCGTTGGTTTATTGGCCAATTCTCGGGGCAGATGGAGTTGTTTGGCGAGAAGTGAAAACAGAACTGGACGCGGAAGCAAAGTTGGATTCCAAAAATTCGGTGGACCACAGTCATTGTTTTGAGCAGCACATTATTCGTCATTTGGGGCCGCGACACAAGTTTGTGGAAAACAAAAACGGGAAGGGGGAGGGCCGACGACGGGCGCAAGGGCCCTGCAAAATGTTGTCCCCGGGGAGCCCATGTGACGGTGGGGAATGGATGCGGTGGACCTGCTCGATAAGGATTAGGCGGGGCGCTCAAATAATAATGCAAATGGAATTTGCCCCCAAAAGATGGGTCCCCCAATTTGAATGTTCCGCGAAAAGGATCAGATTGGACGGAAAACCAAAGGAAACAGCCCAACGGAAGAGTTGAGTCCGAAATGGTTTAGGTCGGTTGCCCTTTCAGCAAACAGGAAAACACTCTTTGGAGGGAACGGGGACTTTTGTGGAAAGTGTTTTCCAATTTGCACTCGCCACGTCTTCTGTTTGTTGTACTTTTGTTGATTTGATAAGGCGGAAAGGGCCGCCGCCAATTCCCCAGGCGATTGTCCTCTGCTGCTGGATGGAAGGATGGATGGATGGAGTGTCCGTCGTCCGCCTGTGGGATTGGTCTCTCTGTCCCCTGTTGGGCCATCGGCCGCCCCAAAAATTTGGCGGAATTGGCGCCGCGGCGCAAATTGTTTTGGCGGCGAAATTGGAGGAGTGCCTGAGAGCGGCGGCGGGATTTGTCCGCAACGAGCCCCCAATTCATTTGGGAAAGCGCCGAATTATTGACCCACCGGCGGAGGAGGAGCTCAGAGAGCTCTTCTTATTTATTGCCTGTGGGATTTCCGCGGAGCGGAGGAGGAAATTGGGGCACGTCACGTGAGGGCGGAGGGATGGGGAACAAATGTGCGGAAAAACGGCGTCCAAGATTGATCGCTTGAACACCGGCAAAAAGACCCCTGTTGTGCCCCGAGAAGCACAAACAGAGGGCCCATGCAGCGGAAAATACGCCTATACGATTGATTAAATTCAAATAAAAAGCAGTTTCTTTTGGAGTGAATCCGCTGAGACACCACACACCGCAATGCCGCCATTCTCTGGCTAGGTGGCGACGGGGGGAAGTCCCGCAGCGAGTGCGGGCCAGGATAAGGAGATTATTGTGGCACATTCTCGCCCCACTCCCGTTCATCCGTTTCGTCAGAGCAAATCCCCACACTCGCAGATGGAAGGAACGCACTCTCCTGCATTCGGTGCCCATCCAATCGTCAGTCCTCTGGGATGAGATTTGGATTGGGGATGGTGCAGTGAAATCTGAAGCGGATTGCCTTAGTTTTACAACCGGGAAGGAGAACTGAATTGTGAATTGCGTCAAAGGAGTGCGGGTGGAATTGGAAAACAGGGATGTTCTCGTGTCGTTGGGGCTCTCAACAAAAGCAGAAGCAGGTGTTCTCAATTCCCATTCCCTTCCCATCGTGGAATGGACTGGAGGGGCGCCCAAATGAACTAACTGAATGGGGTGAAGAGACGATGGGAAATTGGCAACCAAACGCGAGGACGGAAATTGCTGCACTGCAGCAGAATGTGCGGGAAATTAATTTGGTCTGGTCCAAAGAGTTTTGCTGTTCTTCTCTTACTATTATGAGTTTATGAGAATCGCCAAAGAATAGTCCCCAGAAAAAAGCATGACTTTAAAAATCACACAATTCATCACTTCATCAGTTATCAGTTAGTATCAAATTATTGATAATTTTGAAAAATCTCCTCCGGGTGTTGAAAAATGTTGAAAGCACAAAACATAAAGTAACCTTAATCTTTGTTCTTTGCCTTTCAGGCTGGTGCACATGCACAATAGTAAATTTGTTTTGCAAAAGTTGGCGTTTCGCATAAACCGCGAAAGACGATACCAAAGAGAAAAAAAAGAGAAAAGCGAAACACGAAATTGATGACTCATTTTAAATCTGATCCCCGTCTCTATAATACTACGGTCACCTAGGAGCCGCCAGGCGAATTCAATTTTGTTGGTCACATGGGGGGGCCCGCCTCGCGTGGTCATATATAATTACACCAATATACATAATATTCCCGTACACTCATTACCTCATTAGGCTCTTGTAAAAAATGTCTTCACTTGGGATGAAGCCGGCACCACCTCCAAAGCCACAACCCGCGGAAGATGATGACTGGGAGACTGATCCGGACTTTATGGTAATGTATAGGGTTCATGCGCATTCATTGATTTATTACATCAAATAAAGAACAATGTGAGCGAGAAGGAGGGCCGTTGGGGTGCGAAGACGGTCGAGGGCTCTGGCCACCAGGAATCGATCCGGTTGGACAAGTTGCGCGAAGAGGCGCTGAAAGGCGACCAAATTGCCAAAGAGAAACGGCTGGCCACGATGCCGAAGCCGAGCGAAGGCTACGGCGGGAAATTCGGTGTCCAAACGGACAGAGTGGATCAGGTGAGGGGAAGTCATCAAAAACAATCAATTGCACACCCGGTGTTGATTAGTGCGCGGCCGGCTTTGACTACCAGGGCAAGGTTGAGTTGCATGCCTCCCAACGCGACTACTCTTGTGGGTTTGGCGGCGCATACGGAGTGCAGGCCGACCGCAAGGACAAATCGGCGCTCGGTTGGGAAGACAGGGATCAGCTGCAGAAGCATGAGAGCCAGACAGGTCCGGGAATGCAGCGAAATTGCCTCAAGTCCCCATTTCAGACTACAAGAAGGGTTTTGGCGGCCAATTCGGCGTCCAAACAGACCGCAGAGATAAGTCCGCTGCCGGCTGGGAAGACCACGAACAAGTGGCCAAGCACGAAAGCCAGACAGGTTTAAATCTATCGCATCTACATTTAAAATGTGATTTTGCTTCCAGACTACAAAAAGGGCTTTGGCGGGCAATTTGGAGTGCAGACGGACAGAAAGGACAAGTCGGCGGCAACTTGGGACGAGAAGGAGAAGGTGGCTCCACACGAGAGCCAAACAGGCAACGATCAACAGAAAATGTGAAGATCCTTTTCCCTGTTTCAGACTACAATAAGGGATTTGGCGGACAATTCGGTGTGCAAAGCGACCGCAAAGATAAGTCCGCCCTGGGATGGGAGGAACGCGCTCAGGTGGAGAAGCACGAAAGCCAAACAGGTTTTTGCACAGATAGATGGGGATAAAGTGTCCATTTCCATGCTTCAGACTACAAGAAGGGTTTTGGAGGACAGTTCGGGGTGCAGACGGACAGAAAGGACAAGTCCGCTGCGGGATGGGAAGACCACGAACAAGTGGCCCAGCACGAGAGTCAGACAGGTAAATTCGGCATCTGACCGGTTCTCCATCCACCGTCCATTCAGACTACAAAAAGGGCTTTGGCGGAAAATTTGGCGTCCAAAGCGACCGCGTGGACAAATCCGCGGTCGGCTGGGACGAGGGCAAACCGGCTACTGCGGCAGCTAAGCAACACGCCGTGGAGGGACTCCAGAAGGGCGGGGCCAGCAGTCTGCGCAGCAAATTCGAACAGCTTGCCATGGGCCAACAGGCCAGTTTGTTTGTCGATCCATTCATTATCTGACTCCGTTTCCATTTGCAGAGTGCGGATCGCGTGGGAGAGGAACGCGAGCGCCGCAAGCGCGAGGACGAGGAGCAGCGGAAGCAGCAATTGGAGGCGGAGCAACAGCGGCAGCGCAAGTTGGAGGAGCAGTGGGCGAAACAGGCGGAAATGGGCGCGCAGGAGCCATCAGAGGCTGCGGAAGAGAAACCGCACCCGCCACGTGCCCGTCCCAGCATTGGCGAGTGTCTTCGTTTCGACAAATTCGTTTCACCGTTTACCGTTTAGGCGTTCGTTTGCCGTTCGCGGCGGCTCCAGCAGAAGTGCAAACTCCGCCCGAGAAGCCGCCGCGCTCCCCCATGGCTGAAGAACGGGGAGAACAGGAGCCAGTGCCAGCCCCAGTTCGGGTTCTGCCGGCCGCAAACGGGAATTGTTTCGCCGGCGCAGGCGTGGCAATTGCGGCCCATCAGAGGCGCCGCTCATCGGCGGACGAGGAAGAGGAACAACTCCGAAAGGACGAAGAGTGGGCAGACGAGCCGGAGCAGCCACAGCCCGTCCACACACATCAGCAGACACCACCGGTGCAGGTATTCTCCGAAATCGATACCAGAATGGTCCAATTCCAATGGTACCAGCAGCAGTACGAGATGCCGCTAGCGGTGGAAGAGCAGCAGCACCAGGCCCAAGCTGTGGAGGCGAATCCGCCGGCAGACCCGGCCCCGTCGGTCGGACTGAGTGCGGTGGCCATTTTCGAGTACGAGCAGCAGGACAGCGACGAAATCGGCTTCGACGTCAACGACGTGATCACCGACATTGAGCAGGTTCCCAAAGCATGTGTGGTCGGTTTGGAGAGACTTCCCCTTCGAAAGATTGACGCCGGCTGGTGGCGCGGGGTGTGCAAAGGGCGCTACGGACTGTTCCCGGCCAACTACGTACAGCTGATCGAACGACAGTGAACACAGCCGGGGATGGGCCAAATGACACCACTTTTTTTAAAGAATGCCTTAACCACCTAATCATTTCTAAATTTTGCTTAAACCACAACCTGTTGCGGAATATAAACTCTTAATTTTAACCGTGCAAAGCCCAATGACACATAAATCACTTCCAATGGACTTTATCCACTTAGCGATATTACATGATCCCAAATGTGGGCGAGTCTTTTGAACCACCCTAAGTAGAAATTCTGACATGTCGAATCGTGATTCTTATATAATATTCAGATTCACAAACATGCGCTTTATGTTGACACGAGAATACACGTTTACAATTTTTGTGGGTGATAGAAATGTGCAACAAATTGAGGTCTATTTATCATAGGCGTCTGAGTCTCATTGATTGAAACAGAAGAATTCATAGCCGTCTGCAACCTCAAAAGTACCGGAAGTCTCATAGCTCATGAGGACGGTTGTCTTGATTTTCTTCTGGAACGCCCGCAAGTTCTGGCGCTGATCAGCCGGAAGCAACTGGTTCATCTGGTTCATCATGTTGATAGCAAACCCTGGCAAATGGAAGATGGGGCTGAGATTTGCGTCGTTTTGCATTGCGGTTCGCGTATGTTCCATGTGTGTCAAAGTCTTGAACGCAAAGACGCAGTCACTCCCGTTCACCTGCTCACCCCTCTCGCCGTGAGTGTTGTCAGTCTGAAAAGGCCCCATACATATTTCGCAATTTAGGATAAGAAGACCAACCATTGCCTGGATGATTGCCTGTTTCTTCTGTGCCTGATCCGGAAAATGGTAGAAGAGATCCAGATACTGGAGTATGACCACGGGGTCTTCAGGGTCGTACGGGCGCTTCTCCAAACACTGCACAACGCTGTCATCCAGTCCGAAACATTTTCCCAGGTCTCTCGCCGACAACACTCCTTCCACCTTGGGCTGATCAGCGCCACTGAAAAATTATAACTTACATACATTTTTCCAAAAGTTCAAACATGCCTTATTGAACCATCTGACGAGTTCAGGCTTTGTTCTCCGCTACTCATTATTATTCAATTAGAGCAAATAAATTAAGATACTTAATAATCGTATGTAACTAGAATTGGAAATAATGATTAATGAAATAATGAATACCTACTAGTAGTACTAGTAAGGTAGTAAGTAGTAACCTCAAAATTCAAAATGAAAAGAACAGTTGACTTGCCATGATTATTAGATTTTTTTTCGATCATGCCTATTTTTTACAAACACATTAAATCTTTGAAAATTCATAATAATTCGAAGGAGCTTTGGTGGCGCATACGGAGTGCGCTCCACTTGCATGGGAAATTATTTTATTTATTTCATTAAGCTGATCCTTTGCTCCAATAAATACTTAATACCTTGACCGTTGCAACTAATGTTTAATTGCACCAACAATATATGATGACTGCATTTGAAATTCATTTCAATTTTTGAACATACCGAATCACCAAATTCGCTTTGTTGATGGCTAGTTTAGTGCGGAGGGCCTTCCAGAAGTACAAACAGATCGGTAACAAGTATTACATTGAGCGCGGCAAACTGATGCGCAAAATGGCGCCCGACTCCAACGTGGTGAAGCTGAACCCGGAAAGTCGGTTTTGTTGTTTTCTGTTTGACAAATATTGATCGATCCGCATATTTGCCAGACAGTGCCCAGTGGTACTCGTGTGTGCTGGCGGCTTGCGAGCACCTCAAGCGGGGACAAGTGGTGGCCATCCCGACGGACACACTGTACGGACTGGTCGCTCTGGCGGAGCATGCGGACAAGTTGTACCGTCTGAAGCGCAGACCCGACGACAAGCCATTGGGCAGTCGACAGTCAGAGCTGTACAAAAATAAAGGTTTTCCTCTTCCAGGTCTGTTTATCAACGACCCAGAGGACATTTCCAAGTGACTACCGCCCAAACACTTAAATATGTGATCCCGTCATTCACCAGGTTCGTGAAGCAGACGGTGCCCGATCGAGTGCTCAAGACGCTGTTCCCCGGCCCCGTCACAGGTGCACAACTATCCACACAAACCCGCTGAACAATTTCCACATCGGAACTTCCACTCTAGTGGTATTTGAGCGCTCGGAGCTCATTCCGGCCCACTTCAATCCCGGCGTCGCCTCAGTGGCATTTCGGGTGCCCCAGGCACGCTTCGCTCGTGACCTGTGCCGCGAGTTGCCGCGCTGTCTGATTGCGCAGACCAGCGCCAACGTGAGCGGCTCGGACCGGAACCCGATCTGCGTGGAGGACTTTCGCGAGTTGTGGGACGACATCGATCTGATCATCGACGGGGGGCCCATTCTGGAGAACCGTGGGTCGCGCTCGGGCAGCACCATCGTTGACCTGTCCCTGCCCGGCCAGTACAGGTTGCTGCGCGCTGGATGGCAAGTCAACCTGTTGTTCGGAGCCGTCATTTATTTCACATTCAGTGCGCCGATTGAGACGACACAGATTCTGTACGATTTCGGACTGCGATCGGCGGAAGAAGTGCAAAGGGAACTGCTCGAATCGGGAGAAGTCGAGAAGGGGAAAATTGCCCAGGAGGAGGGAGAGAAACGGGCACTTGAGTGATACCTATTTGTCGATTCTTTGTTTTTCCGTTGGATCCACCTATCCGAGTAAATAAATTCACAACTGGAGGCTTTTGAGCGAAAAAAGGAAAAAGAAGAAGCTTGAGAATAGTGAATAGCGAACGATATGCACGATGCTCATAGAGCACGAATTCGGAACTCAGATCAGAACTTACCGATCGGTGTTGGTCAAGGCATGTGATCTATACCGATTTTTCTGAGTTGACGAGGAGTGGAAATGGAATGTCACCACAAGCCATTGACAGGTCACTAGACTCAGTGGTAAATCGCTAATCCTACCAACACTAAAACCTATTTACTTGGCTCAAATCGACATGGAATCCCCAAAAAATACATATTTATTTTTCTGTTTTGCTCGTAGATTGGGGAACAAGAAGAGAGCGACTAGAAGTGCGAGTAATTAATTACACGGGCGGCATAAAATGACAAAAAGGTTCTGCCAATCGGCAGGGATGAGAACATCTTTTCTCTCTGTCTGTCTGTCTCTCTGTTTCACATTTTCGTGTGCTCAGCGTTGTGCAGCTGCTCCACGCTGGCGTTCAGCGAGCGATAGGAGGGCGGCGGTGAGCAGGCCCGTGGCGGCGGCACAACAACGCCCGGCAGCGGCTGCTGCTGCTGGACGCACTCGCTGACGGACGGGATCAGCGGACGCCGCGAGTCCACCCAGAGGGGCGCCGACGCCGAACAGGGCGGGGAGCGCGACTGCGACTGTTGGGGGAGAAAATGATTATGGTATTAATGGCCATGAACTGAGGCCTTTTTCAGTTGTTGGGTGCCTAAAATGAAACAGATCGGACGGTTCGACTCGGAAGTTCCCCGCTTTCTGTGTTTTGGGGGCTCACCCATCGGTTCTTCTCGTTCTGCTCGTGCGCCCGGACTGCCTCCAGACACCGGTTCACGGTCTGCGGGTCAAGAGGCTTGTCGTCGAAAGAACGTCGGCCGCCGCTCGGAAATCCGCCGAAACAGTCGCAGAAACAGCAACCGCGCAACATCTGTGCAAAGTGGGACTGGTCAATGGCGAAGAAGTGGAGGAATGGAGGAGGGAAGGTGGCCAGCAGGATGGGGCAGAATGCACAGAATGGGGGTTGTGGAATGTCCATTCCCCGTCACTTGAGACGGATAAGTTGGTTCCTCGGCTGTCAATTGCTGCGAATTTTACACAACCCCGGTTTGTGGCGGCGGCCCACCCGCCGTTCGGTTCCCAGCTGTCGCAGGTGCACAATGAGTGAGCGAGCACTCTTCGGGTCAAATGCCTTCACTCCCCAACTGCTGTGGAGTGGCGTGGGAATGGGGGGAAGGCGGAAACAAAACAAATATGTACATAATATTGTCAGGCCAAATTGGCAGATTGATAAGCGCAAAAAGCGGAATCGAGAAATGGCTCTTATCTCCTCTAATTTGTTGTTATTTTTGTTCTGGAAATGGGAAGGTCAGAGCCAACAGCGGTGGGGCAGTGGTGAGGCTATTTCGCCATCCCCCTCCGACGCAATGCCGTGCCGCGGCAGCGCATTTTTGCTGGCCGGAGGGAAAATCAATTTCGAAAAGCGAAAGGGAAAGAGAGGCAGCGGAGGGGACGTAATTGCTGTGGCCAACGGCGGCGCCAGAATGGGGGTTGGTTGAGTGCTGGAATGGACCAGAGCCGAACGAAGGTGGTCGGCCCAATATTTTAAAGATTGCCCAATTCCGCGTTTGGCATTTTGTGGGGCAGTGGAATACTTAGCAATGAATAATGTTTGTTAGGTTCCCGTTTTGTTTCTGCTGGAGAGTGCAGGTGGTGCGCGAAAATCGCGCCAGTCAATGGGATTACACCGGAAGAAGCAGCAGCAAAATGAGGAGAGTTCGCCCTTCCTGTTCCTGCGGCCGCCAGATCCCCTCCGCAAACAAAGGGCCAATCGCCGGGGAACAAACACCGCTTTTTGTGTTCTCCGGGCGAAGGAGGTTCGCACTTTTGCGAATTTCGAGAGCCACCAAATCAATTCAGTTCAGTTTCAGTTCTTTTCCCTGGCTCACCGCGTACAGCGCCAGCATGATGGCGGCCAGCAGCAGGAAGATGAGCAGGTACACGGCGAACGAGTTCTCGTGTCGGGACAGCCCGGCGGCGACAGCGGAGGAATTCGCCGCCAGCAGAGCCATTTTGGGGGGATGGGGGGCCGAGGCACTGGGCTCAGAGGGAATGTGGCACGCCGGGCCGCTGGACTCGGGCGGACACCTGAAGGCGGGAAAGTGGAAAGGAATGCGGGCGGATTTGGATTCCAAGGATTTTTCAATTGAATTTTGGCGAAAAATCGATCCTATTTATATTTGACAGAGAAGCAGATTTTGGCCGTCGAATGGAGTGAGGGGGAGGAAGCATCTGGCAGGCAAATGGGTTCAAAGGCAGCGGCGGCTGACTGGCTGGGCCGGCCCAGTCCGGTCCGCCCACTCCCCACGCCCATTCTCATCCCCTTCAATCTCCGGCTGGCTGGATTTGAAAAGGGCCTCTACCTTTGCCCAGTACCTGCACTTTAATCTTCCGCCGCTGCGCCTGAACACGTGTTCGTCGGCGCCGGATGCGAATGTCAGGTTCCAGAGGTCGCACTGCTCCAGCGGGACGCGCAAGTCGGCCGGGATCAGTTGGCGCAGCAGCGGGTTAGCGGCCAACAGCGGCGAGTGCAGGGACGCGTTCAGCAGAGAGCCTGCGGGAAGCGGATGAGGGAGCGGAAGGGGAATGCGGCTGACCGGCCAGGTCGGTGGCGACCCAGTCGGTCGGGTCGAACTGGTGCGCGAACGGGGCGGACGGGGCCGAGTCGAAGGCCAGGAACGGGGAGCCGCCCAGACAACACAGGATCAGCAGGTCCATGCGGCGGTCACGCAAGGGGCGACAGGGGACGACAGATGGCGCACATCAGCAGCAGAATGAATGGAGGAATGGAGGAATATGAATGGACACGGGCGATGGACGGAATGGGCAACAGCAGCGGGGGCTGAATCTGAATCCAAAAGCATTTAGGTATGTAAAAAGGAGGTTGTTAGTGGGGAGAGGGAACGGTGGGAATGGAGAGAGACGACCCAAAGGGACCAACGACACCCGCACAGAGATGGACTGGACAGATAGCCCTGGGAAGGCACAAGTGGGTGCTGGTTTAAAAGTTCAGCGCTTGTGTCTGCGGTGCAAAGCATTCATTCAGCCCCCCCCCCCCCCAGTCCGCCCCTGCACGGCCATTTCCCGCATTTTCCAGTCCAGAGGGCGCGAGAATGCCGCAGTGCCGGGCTCACACAATTCGGCGCACTCACGGGCCGCCGATTCCGGTGACTCTGACCGCGGCCAAATCTGTTTTTGTTCGCGTCTTCTGAGGTCTCGCGGGGATTGCAGTTTGGAGTGGCTCAGCAGAGATAAGCGCCAGAGGGAGTGAGTGGGCCACTCAAAAAACAATGGGAGCTGGAGGCTGCGGAGAGTGGGCAAAAACGGAAATATTGGCACTCGGCTGGCGGCTCTCGGCACACAGTTCTGTGGATGTTTGCGCGGCATTGGCAGCAGGGAGGAGGGCCAATGGCCAAAGGTCGTTCCCCTTGCGCACATTTGAATTGCGGCAATCACCAAAATAGGCGGGTGCAAACGAAACACACTGGAGGGCGCCTTTGGCCTTTTCGAATGTTTTGCCTTCCCTCGCCCCCTTTTTGTGCTTTCTCGTCGAATGTGACGCGCACCAACAATAATTGTTTTGCCCTGGGCGTTTGCGGATTATCGGCCAAAATGCTAATTGCTCCTTGGGGGACGGGAACGAATGCAAATTGGCCGCGGGATCACCGCCATGGCTGGGGGGGGGCATTAGCACATTCCGTCGTCACCCCCAAAACGATGGTGGCACAAGTGCGGAAGATGGCGAGGGGCAATTGGCGCCAAAAGGGCGCAGAAAGCGGTGATGGACACTGGACACGCGAACGGGCAAAGGGCCGAGGCGGGAGTGCCGCCGCTGATGGATCGGTGGAGGGCGTGAAGGGAAGTGGAGACCAGCATCAGCAGGCAGGGCAACTAATGACTAATGACTAAAATGATAAGTGGAGGGACATAAATAGACTGCAACGCGGAAACGACGTTTGCGCCAGAATTGCGCCCAATACCTGGATCCTGGATGGACCCCTCTGCTGCACAGATATTCTCAGAGACAATGGGCTGCCCAAAACACCCACTCCCGTGACCCATCCCCAATCAATTCAGTCTCTTCCCGTTGCTATTTTGGCCGATCCGACAACAAGGTGGATGGACCATTATTTGTTTGTCAGGACGCCCGCAATGGATGCGTGGATTTGGTTGTTTGCGCCCGTTTTTGGCGGCCAAAAGTGTGTGCCGCTTTTGAGCCGCCGGATGGGGATGAATGACCGTCCAGGGAGCGGTTCTGCTGTCTCCCTCGGGCGGCGGAATCCGGTCATTCGAGTGCCGCATTATTTGCCCGGAAGGGGGCATTATTTGGACGGGGCGTTGGCATTTCCCGGGGCTCAAATGAAAGAATGAATGAATATTACTGTGTTGGATTCTGGGCGGGATAATCCCATTAGACGGACAAAAAATGGAAATTGGATTCTGAATGAATGGGACACGGAATATAATATTCCCCCAAAACCCGAGGGGAGAAGGCCCTCCGATTTAACGCACTCCCTCCGCCTTTTCGATCCCTTTTTGCCCACAACCGCCGAGAAGCGCATAAACAAATCGTAAAATATGGCAATTGCTCTTCCGCCCAGTCCAGAGATGCCCTTGCCTTTATTTTCGCTTTCTCCTGCAATTGGATAGGCGTGGGGAGAGCAGACGGCTGTGGGCAGAACAAGTACGCAAGAAAGGATGGGACCGCGGCCCCAATTAACCCTTGCGCCAGTGGAGAGTGCGTTTCGCCGGTGGGTAGGACATCCAACACCGCCAGAAGAGGACATCACAGCGCCAGCGGAGCATTGTTCCGGCACACCTTTGGCCGGCGGAATGCACAATGAGAGTGCGGAATGTGTGCCCTGTGGACCGGGAAATGGAAACCCCCTAAGGCAGAGGCCGAAACAAAGAAATTCTGTGGCTCGGAAGAATCGGGAATTGCTGGGTTCGCCAAAAATCCAAATCTGGAGGTAACAGACATTTGGCCAGAAGAAATCATTTTCCGCGTTCCTTCCCCCTGAGTGAAATTGAATGGGGAATGGGTTGTGCCGCCGTTTCGGCACAGTCCGGTGCCGGGCCTACTGGACTGGTTGTTCTCATCATTTCCTGGCCCAAAAAATGGGTTCCATCTCGGCGGGAAATGCACTCCTCCGCCCACTCCCGCACCTCGCGCCCGCGTCGAACCAAATTAAATTTTCCTCGGGCGCAACAGAAACGACGCCACCGCCCTGCGGAGGGGATGGTGGGAGGAGGGAAGCGGCGGGGAAGTGCTCTGGCGGAGTGGGCTTTGGTCCTGCGTGGGAGCGAGACAGACACAATTCTTGGTTCGAAACAAAACCGCAAAAATGGTGGATGTGCACAAACAGAGCAAACAACAGTAACGGGTCACAGAAGTGGGGTTCCAAGGGGCGGGTCAATCCTCATCCCAGCTGGGCCTTTTCGTCCAGTTCCTCGGCCAGTTTGTGCGCCTCTCCGCTCTTTTCAGCCGCTCCAAATGCCTCGGCACTTTCCGTGTCTTTGGCGAACGAGTCGCGGAACTGCGCGAACTTCCCGATCAGCGCGTCCACGGCAATTTCGCCGCGCACCTGGACACCAAAGCGGGGGACTGGACCGAAAATGTGGGTCGGGGACTCGCCTGGTTGTCCCTGGTGCGCACATTCACCGTGCCGTTGTTCTTCTCCGCCTGTCCGATCACGAGGATGAAGTTGAACTGGGCCAGCTGGGCGCTCCGGATGCGCTTGTTCAGCGTGTCGGGCGAGTCCTCGTCAAACTCCACCTGGAAGCCGGCCTCGAAAATGCGCCGGTGCACCTGGGCGGCGTAGTCGCTCACCGACTTGTGCACCACAATGATCATGGCCTGGCACCATTCCCTTTCACACACACACATCTCCCGCACTCCAAACAATTCACCTGTCTTGGCGACAGCCAGAAGGGCCATTTTCCACCGTAGCTCTCCGTCAGGATGGCGATTATGCGCTCCATGGAGCCGAGAATGGCGCGATGGATCATCACTGGTCGGTGTCTCTCCTTGTTCTCGCTGAAACCGCCAAATGGGCGAATTCCTTGTGCACGGTCACTTGCACTCACTCGTAGTAGCAGAGGTCGAAGCGCTGCGGCTGCTGGAAGTCCAGCTGGATGGTCGCGGTCTGCCAGTGTCTGTTGAGCGCGTCCTTGACTTGGATGTCGATCTTGGGCCCGTAGAAGGCGCCGTCCCCCGGGTTCAGCTCCCACTTGTGCCCGTTCGCGTCCAGCGCCTCCTTCAGCTGCCGCTCCGCCAGCTCCCAGGTCTCCAGGTCGCCCAGGTAGCCGTCCTCCGGGCGCGTGCTCAGAAACAGGCGCATGCTGAAGTTGAACACGTCCACGTAGATGTAGTTCAGGAAGTCCAGGGCGCCTCTGATCTCCTCCATGATCTGGTCCTTGCGGCAGAAGATGTGCGCGTCGTCCTGTTGGAAGCGGCGGACGCGCGTCAGCCCCGTGAGCGCGCCGCTCTTCTCGTTCCGGTGAAGCACTCCAAAGTCTGCGAAGCGGATCGGTAGCTCATTGTACGCGCGCGGCTTTTGGTCGAACATCAGGCAGTGGCCCGGACAGTTCATCGGCTTCAAGCCGTACTGCTCTCCCTCGATTTCGAACCTGAACAGCTTCCACGGGTGTTCAAGCAGCACAACTGCACTTGCTCACCTGAACATGCTGTCCGCGTAGTGGTGCCAGTGACCGGACACCTCCCACAGTTTGGCGTTGTAAATGTTCGGCGTTATCACCTGTGAGAGAATTTGGGTTTGCGCTGTGGATCTGCAATTCCGGAATGAAATTTGGGACCTCTTGGAACCCGCGTTTGCGGTACTCTCCGCGGATCAGTTCGGTCAGGGTGTTGTAGATGTGCGTTCCCTTCGGCAGCCAGAACGCGGAACCGGGGCTCAGCGGGTTGAAGAAGAACAGTTCCTGGTCACGGCCCAGCTTGCGGTGGTCCCTCTTCGCGGCCTCCTCCTGCCAAATGCGCCACTGCTTCAGCTGCTTGGCGTCCGGGAAGGAGATCCCGTACACGCGTTGCAACTCCTCCGCCTTGACGTTGCCCTCCCAGTAGGCGGACGAGGTTTTCGTGACCGTGATCGCCTCAACAGAAGGCACATTCATTTCAAATGTTTCCACGCAAATAGTACCTTGATCTTGCCAGTGTCGCGAACGTGTGGTCCCCTGCACAGATCTGAATGCCAACATTTGTTGAGCCCACTCCGATAATAATCGAGCACAACCGATCAGCGGCCCACATCGGTACACCGTCGTGGTGGGCGTCTGCACCCTTTCGTTGAGAATGCGCTGCTTGAATTCGTTATAGGCGAACATCTTCAGCAGGTCCTCTTTGCGCATCTCCAGCCGCTCAAATGGCTGCTTGTCCTTCACAATTGCGCCGATTATCTCCTCCATCTTGGCGTAGTCATCGGTCACAATTGTGCGCTGAACAAGTCCTCGAATACATTTATGTTTTAAATCTCGATCTATTGCGGACCTTTCCGCCATCAATATGCATGTCGTAGTAGAATCCATCCTGGATTGGCGGTCCGTAGCACAAGTGAGAACCGCAATAGCGTTCGCAAGCCTCGCCCAACACGTGGGCAGAGCTATGCCAGAACACCTGTTTGCCCTCGTCGTCCTCGAACGAGAGTAATTTCAGCGACGCGCTGCCCTCAAATGGACGATCCAGGTCCCAGAGCTGGACAGCATTTGCAACAAAAGTTTAAATGCTTGGGACTCAAGCCGAACCTCGTCGTTGACTTTGGCAATCACAGTTTTGTCGGCCAGCCCTTTGCTGATTTGGGTGGCTATCTGGAGCGGCGTTGTCTCCCAGGCGACTCCGTCGATCACTTTTCCGTCCGGAAGCGTCACTTTGATCGGCTCCCGCGGCTTCTTGGCCACTTCGGCCTTGTAGGAGGCCATCAGCTCATCGAACAGTTTGATCCGCTCCTCGATGAATGAGGGCCAGGGATTCATCTCGAACCCAACCTTGTTCAACTTCTGCAATAAATTGAAATCATAAACACCTAACATTAATCTTTCATTTAAATTTGCCTGGCTTTTCCCGCCGATCTCCACCGCCGTTGCCATCGTAGAGAAATGCGATGGATTTGGAATGGATGTCACAACTAATGGGTATTTTGGAGAAAAGGAGAATACGCGTATTGCGCGTAAAGCTCTCGTTTTGGCAATTAAACTGAAAACTAATTGAAATTATGAGAAAAATAATAAGCCACTGTTAAAAACATTATAATTGCGATTGCATCATGCTGAATGCTGATGGCATGCAAAATGAAAAGCAAGATACATAAAACTTGGCTTTTACAGTTTGCACTAGGGTCTGTCCCACAATTATATTACCACCCTCCCTTCTTCGTGTTCACATACTTCCAGTGCACCAGAGAAGCTGAAATTTGGAGAGAATGTGGGAAAAGGAGAATAAATAAGACCCTGAAAAAAGCAGACAGATCGTGTTAGATAAAAATATAATTGATTTATTTAGATTGGGAAAAACGAACACAGTGAGAGAAAGGAAGGATAAGGGGAATAGGTTGGTTCAATATTCAATGCATGCCATTTTTTTCCGCCCCAAATTTACTTCTTTCCGCCCCAAATATGCGCGCTCCAACTTGGAGCCTCCTTTCCGCCCCAAATTTGCGTCTTCCAACTCGGCGCCTCATTTCCGC
>VAHH01000229.1:0-42918 GCA_013357305.1 Radopholus similis
TGGATTTGTAACATTTTGCCAGAAAAATGATTTTTTGAAATTGTAAAATTCAATAGGGCTCAGAACTTTTGTTACACCCTAAGTACTACCATTCCTATTCAGTATTCACAAAATTATTGAAACTAAAAAATTGTCGATCAACGATCAGACATATTGTATTGTATTTTAAATCGCAATTAAAAATGGACACATTATTATTAACCTCAATAGCCTTTTTGAGTACTGTGTTTTGCATAATCGCGGGGTAAGTTTTTGTTATTTTTGCATTACTTTCTGACATTTATTTATTTTTTTTGCAGATTTGTTGTGAAATTGTGGATCGATGAAAGAAATTCGCAAAAAAATCGAGAGGCACTGATTTCGATGGGTTTGATTAATGATGGAGAAGGTGCAGACTTTCCTAGACGAAATCTTAGGACTATCTATTTAAAATTTTAAAAGTTCAGGGAGTAGAAATCGTAATTTGAGCAATGAAAATGATGAGGATGATGAAGAGGAGGAGGAAGAAGCTGAATATGCTGGAGAAGGTGAAAAGATTATTGCTCACAAATAACAACCCTTCAGAATCGTATTCATCTGACAAGAAAATCGGCAAAAAGAAATTGGCAAAACTACAAGCGAAAGCTGAAGCAAGAGCACTCAGAGAGCAGGTAGTAATGACGAAAATTCGATTGGCATTAGTATTTACATATACTCCCAAATCACGATTTAAGGAACAAGCTGAACGGGAAGAAAAGAAACGGCGTGCTCAAGAAATTGCCAAACAAGAAGAAGAAAAACGTATATTAGAAGAGGAGGAGGAGAAGAAACGGGCTGAACAACTTCGATTGGAAAAAGAAGAGAGGGAAAAACGGGAATTGGAGGAATATATGAAGGTAGGTATTGTATGCAACTCTCGGGTTGTGATTCTCTTACTTTCGCAGCTCAAAGCCACATTTGAAGTGGAAGAGCAAGGCTATGATAACGAATTGGAAGAAGAGGACGAGGGAGGTATGATTGAGCGGTTCATCAGTTTTATCAAACAGAAAAAAGTAATAACTTGAGTTCATATTACACCATTAGAGGCATTCAGGTTGTCCACATTGACGAGTTGGCTTCACATTTTTCCATTAAAGCTAGCGACGTTGTGAGAAGAATTGAGACCTTTCTTGGGGAGAAACGAATCACTGGCGTTTTTGACGAAAGAGGTAAGAAATAATTTAACATTTTTTTTCGAAAATAGTGATTGATTTAAAAGGGTTATTCACACATATCAGTGAGGAGGAACTGCAAAATGGTGAGAAACTAATCACTTTTAATACGCCAATGGACGCTTTAGTTGCAAAATTCATAAACCAACGTGGAAGAGTCAACCTGTTGGAACTGGTCGAGCACAGCCAGCGCCTAGTCTCCCTCATGCCTCCGTCATCCCTTTCGAATGAATAGAATGAATTCCCAGATCTTGTTGAACTGTGATTATGATTTATGATGAACAAAATCGTTTAAAATCCGTCCCACTTCAATAATTTTGAGTATTACGTATTCTAAGAAATATATTATCGAGCGATGTCAATAATAATGGCTAAAATGGATTATTGATTTTAAGTTTAAACGCAAACACCGACATGAGCACGAAGGATTTGCAGGTGGCGAAACAAGCGCAGCACCACATAGTCGAACAGCTAAAGCGCGAAGCGAGTGTACCTCGGACTCCAATTTCCCAATCCATCAACGAAATTATTCGGTGATTAGATTTAATAGATTTTTTCACACAAAAATGGAATTTAAGATACACTCAGGAGGCACAGAAGGATGTAAATCTAAACACTATGTATAGACCATCGGTGTACCGACCCGTTTAGGACTACCTCTTGAACGGATTCCCGACCGATAAGCTCAACCCGTACCGCCCGAAATCCAACTTCCAGTGCCTTGTGCTCTGAGTATCCGTGGGATGAATACAAAGCCATGGATTTAAAGTGGTGCTCTCCACTATTCTTTCTTCACTTTTTATGCTTCTAAGCAAGTTTTCGCATTTACCACATTTCATTCACACAGTAAAAATTGGCTCTCTTTATTCGTCAATACGTATGTTCAACTATCACATGGAAAAACATGGTCCGCATACAATATTAGTGAGTAGAGAGGACATAGTGTTAATTGGACAACACGAAAAGTCAATAAGTACCATTTACCGCGTTTTAAAATATGCGATGTTTCGCAGACTATGACCAGACATCGGCTTGATAGCGGCGTTGCTTCTCCAGATCCTTCATCAGCTTTGATGATGCCGTCTCGTCGAGTGCACCAACCTCCGTGAAAATCTTGTAGAACACATTCTGGACGTCTCTCGCCATGTTTCGGGCGTCGCTAAATTTTGTATCCACTTCAGCTCTTTGTTTTCAGACCAACCCGCAGACGTAAATGGCAGCCCCTTCCTGAATCAGTTGCCACACCCGCTCGCGGTTGTCCCAAAGTTTGTGCTGCACATAAACTTTCTCGGCCGCGTACCTGGAATAGGCCACATGGAGCTCGCTGATGAGGCCAATTTGGGCGAATTCCTAAACAAATAACAAATAGACGGGGAATAGTGGCTGGCGAAGTCCACGAAAATAAAACCTCAAGCTCCGATTTGTAGATGTGGTCGTGTTCTGGATGACGACAGCCAAAGTAGAGGTGCATCTCGCCCACCTCCTTCCCCTGTTTCTTGTGCCAGAATCGCTCGTGCAGAAAGCCGCGAAATGGCGCTAGCCCAGTTCCGGGTCCAATCATGATCTGAAGACTCGCCAGTTCGGCCAGGGCAATTGATTCAGCCCCTTACCACGGGCGTTTGCAGACGATGCGGAAGGCGCAGAGTGGACTTTCGGATGAAGACTGGAGCGGTCATCCTTTCCGAGAGGGCCGCCAAATAGTTCGTGCAGACCCCCTTGACGAGCCTGTCGCCAATCTGGTAGCGGAGTACCACGGCAGTGACGGACACCCGACAAGCGTCGCTTCTGGGCGAAGATGAGATGCTGTAGTACCTGGCCTGGAGTCGCGGGAGTAGTTCCAGCAGCAGGTCAAGCGGCGGTTTGCAAGCAGGGAAGTGCTCGAGCACGTCGACGATATTTCTCCGCTCCTTCACCACGAAAGTGCTGTACTCGTGCTGTAAGTGTTTCAGCCAGATATATCTTAAGAAGCAGTGCACAAACCAATCCCTCCTCCGATGCTGTGGACAGTAAAACGAGCCGTTCTTTGGTCGCCTCATCTTCAGTAAATTCGGACAGTGCTTTCAACACGTGAGACTTCACGGGAGAGCAAATGTCGACGTAATGAGTGAGCGCAGTCCTGAAGGTGCAAGGGCACGGGAAAGGATGCTTCTTTGTGCTCTCCTCTGAGAAAGACCGATGGAAAAGAGGAAATTTGGAAGTAATCTACCGTCCAGGTTGACAAGTTTGAACACTGTCTCGAGTTCAACTCCCAGCATGCTCGCCAATTTGTTGACCAATTCAGAGTCGTTTGTAGGAAATATGGCAATGTGGTCGCCTGCCTCGTAGCGAATCCGCGTGCTGTCAACATCGAATTCAACATGGCGGCATGATCTATCGCTCTTTTCCAAGTGCAGCTCCTTGTTGACGGCAATCTTCGACAAATAAGGATTTTTCTGGTCAAACGGTCTGAAGAGAATGGGTGGCCAACGTAGAGCCCTAAAGAAACAGCATACGGTCTCTGTTTTTCGTAGGCGCCAATGCGTCCGAATTCGCCACTAAATACGTGGCTGCTGGGTTCCGTGATGACTTCCAGCCTATATTGACGATCCAGGAAACCATTTCCCATGAGCTCCCAGTTGAAACGCTGTGCCAAGGCCGGGAGGAAATGCTCTCTCCAACTGAGATGGACATTTCGAGGTAAAAATTGAACGAATTTCGCTAAACCGCATAAAGTCTTCCTCCAGATTCCCATCGTCATCTGCCAGCCCGAGTTCGAAAACCCTTTCTGCGCCGAGTTCTTCAAGTCGTCTGTCGAAAAGTTTGCCGACCTCGTTAAAGTGTTCATAGGTTTTGTTTCCCAGACCAAAGACCTGAAACGGAAATAAGGTTTTCAGAATGAGCTTTTAAAATGATTATTTACCGCATATTTGAGACCGGAGAAGTCGCAATCGGCATTCGCAAAAAATTCGTGGAGGGCCTGCGCGTTGTCCGTGGGATCACCTTCACCGTAGGTAGCGACGAACAGCAACAGAATTGGGTCGACCAGGTCGGTGATCTTTGGCAAGTCCTCCACGTCGATTTCTTCTGGATCCATGAGCAGAGGCTTTTTGCCGTAGCGAGAAAGGTCTTTCGCCAGACGTCCAGCCAATTCTTCCGCAGTACCGGTCTGTGACCCGAAGAGTATGAGCACCTGAGCAAAATCAAATCCACCCTGCTGCTCTTTTTGTCCAAACCCACCTGTCGATCTTCTGACTTCATTCGGCCCAAAAATGAGCGATCCACTCTCTCGATCATCCCATTGCTGCGAACAGGAGTGGCGCTTTCAGCGAGATTAATGCGAATAGTTGAGGTTCGTGACCGCACATAGTACACAAGTGCGAATACGACGATGGCCCCGATGACCACCAAATCAATCGTGTCGAACATGTCGCCAATGTTTGTTATCCAGTCCATTGGTTTTAATTCAGTTAGTTATTACTAGTTAGTAAGAACCAGGAAGTCGGTCGGAATTAGTCAATTAAGTTGTTTTGCCAATCTAAATTGAGAAAAGCGTTGGAATATGAATTTGTGTGAGTGAAAGTGCATGACAATTAATTATTGCTGATGATTTCTCTTGATTGTTCAAACTTTGGGTAATTTAAACGTTTCCCCATTTTAAATGATTTCTATCAAATTGTTTCGCTATCGCTCCGTTTTCGCTCCTCCTCCATTTCACGGTTGATAAATTGTGATTTGTGAGTGAAAATGAAAATGAATACGTGTTTTTAGTGTAGTATAGAGGGAGACGAATCAATAAATCTAAACGTGAACAGACACAGACAGGAAACAAATGGAATTTGGAACAACGAATAAGTCGAGTGCATTCTGAATCTGCCTTTATGTTGTCTGTTGTGTAATGGGGTGAGAAATTGGTGATTGCGCCTTTGCGCCTAATTGAAAAATGAGACTTAAAAATTAATGACAATTGATAAATCCAATAGATTAAAAATTTGGAGTTCTACTTCATATTGCATTTTCGGTAAATAAGCCAAGAGAATTGGAAATTTGGGGTTCTATTGCACTTTTGGTATAGGACATTATTTTTATCTGGGTTGTGCAACAGAATAGTCAGCCGCGCAATTAAAATTTTCATTCCTTATCAATCATTATTATCAGTTATCACTTATCAGTCATCAACTACTATATTA
Organism: Radopholus similis; assembly: GCA_013357305.1. NCBI lineage: Eukaryota > Metazoa > Nematoda > Chromadorea > Rhabditida > Pratylenchidae > Radopholus > Radopholus similis. Next base: position 5,357 of record VAHH01000229.1, read on the forward strand.
CCTACGAACGGAGAAAAGATGTAGTTCCTGTTTGATCCGAACAAACTCCAAGTTTGGAAATACTATGTGGACCTACATAAATCCAAACCATAAATTGTTTGACTTATTTTTAATTCCCCAAGAAAGATGAATCAAAAATGAGTACGGCAAATCTAATTTGTCTTTTAAAAATTTCAGTGGCTGATGAATGATGATGATGGCTGCATAAACATCGTTTGGCTCGATTCAACCTCAATCTTCAAGCCTTTTATTAAAATGCATAAAATAAACAAAAATATTAACAGTAATTGTGTGTGTGCGTGAGCCCGGAAGAATTAGTATTTAACAATACTCCGATTTTTAGATACTCAAAACATAAAAAGTTACAATCATCATATTACTGCTGAATGGTAGGGAGAAAAAGAAATGCCCCGTCACAGAAAAAGGATGGATTGTTTTGCGGAACAATATAAATAACGGTGATTTTCGCTGAAAATTTATTACGGAATATTTACAAGCGTGAGATCCAAAAATGAGAAAAGCGGTTTGATTGTTACTAAAAGGGGATGAGTAGGTTAAATAGAAAATTCTATCATCGGGATCGCGAGATGTAGGTAGTATCATGACTTCATGATGCAACGATAAATTATGAACCAAGACTGGCACATTCATGGCCTCATCAAATCGTCCTTCGCGGCGTTCACCATTGTCCCGTCGTCATCGCACTTCTCCGTATCCCGCCTGTTATTGATGCAGATCGGCTGCTTCTGTTGAAGTTCCTTCAAAAAACCACTGGAATTAAGATACACTACAAACAATCAGTCCTACGTCCTCGCTGGCAAAGTCTGCCATGTCGCCATCCTCCTCGTCGTCTTCATCCATGCCATACATGAATTCCTCGTTGTTCAGGTTCCTCTTCAGCAACTCGTCATCCAAATTTATCTCAAAGTGGTACATCTCGTCAGCTTCGCTCGACTTCTCATTCAGCACAAAAGATTGCTAAAAACAACAGAGACATGGAAAAAGTTCAGCACTTCTTGACAGACCCGCTTAAATTCCTCTGCAATGAAGTCAAAACTGTCCAGGTATCGGACAATTTGTCGAAAAGACGGTCGCTATATGAGAGCCAAAGCAAATTAAATGGACACAATATTTTTAGCACCTCCCGTGGGTCGTATTTCCAGCAGAGTAGCATTAAGGCGTACCTAGTGATAAATGTGTTCCACACGATATTTATTACTGTAAATAACCAGAAATCGGGACAACCCGTTGGCCGATGGAGTACATGTCTCTGAACTCCGGTGTAATTGAACACCTGGTCGTTCCCGAGACCGGCATACGGTTGTTGACCTTGACATTGTTTGTGACAAGGCAATCAAGTTATTTATTCAATTACCAAGTGTCAACATCTCATAGAGCACAATGCCGTAGGACCTTTTTTGAATGAAAGATTAAAAAGGGCTGGAACCATCCACCAACCAAACATCCGATTTCAGCGTGAACTTGCCATCCTTCAAAGACTCTGGGGCCATCCATCGTACGGGCATCAGCCTTTTTCCCGCTGGCTTGTAGTACTCGTGGTAGTAGATGTCTCTGGCCATTCCGAAGTCGCCTATTTTCACCGATTCCTGGGCGTGCACCTAAATTTCAAACAAAGCGGTCACGGAATGCTGCTATAGGTTTTTACCATGCAATTCCTGGCCGCCAAATCCCTGTGACAGAACTTCAGTGATTCGAGATAGGCCATTCCATCCGCTATTTGTGCTGCCCAATTGAAATAGTTTTCGGCGGTCGGAAGCGGTCTATTTTCTTTATTTTCCTCGGCACCGGGTCGATGCGAACGTAAAAAATCGCGCAAATTCCCCTTTTCCATGAGCTCCATCACAACAAGCACGGGCTGACCGTCGGAGACCACTCCGTAGAGTTTCACTATGTACGGCGTATTGAATTGTTTCATCACACTCGCCTAACAAAAATATTGGACTGTTTGAGTGGTTTTGTGAAACGGGGCACCTCAATAAGGAAGTGCAGCCTTTCGGCATTGCTCGCAGTTTCGGGCACAGTCTTGACAGCGCAATCGCCGAACACTTCGTTATTGATTGTGTGCACTTGTTTGCCTAAAAGGATGTTTTCTGGTCCGTCGTCAATGGTTGATTAGATTCTACCGTAGCCACGAAACACTTTCCCGAATGTGCCCCGCCCAATTTCTTCCTCGAGCACTATCTCATCTCGCTTCAACTCCCATTCGTCCGCCTTGTACAGCTCCATTTGACTCAAGTATTCGGGATTTGCCGAGATTGTCTGTCGCCAGTACTCTTCGACCTTCTTCCCGAACAGACGATTGATAAAGTAGTAGAGGAAAATGCCAACAACGATGATCAAAAAGAGCGAAACCGAAGCAATGATTACGATGATCTGAGGGAGAAAATATTTTTCACAAGAATCATCTAAAATGATTTGGTTTACCTTGGGCGTGAAAAAGCCAGGCGTGTAAATCTCGAATATGTCCGGGATGATGGTGATGTTGCTGTTGGTCATCGAAGAAGTCTCTACCCTGATTTCCAGAGTGTACAGGCCGTCGGGGATTCCGGGAAACAGGACCCCGGACTCGTTCACAAACTGCTCGTAGGAGATGCACTTCTCGAGGGGCATCTAACACGGAACCATTCCTACATCTGGGTACCAATTTCGAACTCACGCTTCCCTTGTCCCTGGTCAGTTTTGCTCTGTAAGCCAGCACAATGCCGTTCGGATTCGTGGGTGGTTCCCAATAGATTCTTTTGTCGTTCGGCCTTTCTTCCTCCGTCGAATTGAACACAACCACGGTAGTCGGATCGACCATATCGTACTCGGCTAAAGTTGTATAGTTGTTAGCAGACACGATTATCCCCTTTGCACTTACGAATCGAGAGTGTTCTAGCGGAAGTCCATGCCGGCCTGTTGGAGCAGTAATTTTCCGGGACACTAACATTTTGACATGCGTGGACCTTTGGTTTTAGTTTGTTTCGTCAGAAATATGAAAACGAACGAACCATAATGTGGTACTCCGTGAAGTGGGGAAGCCCAGAAAGGATGAACGTGGTGCCGGTTACATTCACCACACCAATGGTGTAGTTGAAGACAACCCCGGAAAATGAGTTGTTCTCGGACACGTTCAGCTCTGTGTCGTTATAGTAGAACATAGACGACGGTGCAGCATTCCTTCCCGCGCCACTCTGTGCTCCAATTGCACGACGTGCTCGTGGAGAGCGAGAGTAGGCCGGACTCGCGACAGCGCCTGACGTTCGTCTACAATAGGATTTTTATGCAAAACCGGGAGCAGCGTCCAAATTTTACTCTGCAATTTGCACAAGCGCGTTAAGCAATGGAGAAGCAATTGGCATATCATCGTTCGCGGACACATCTTCTTCGAACACATTGTGTTTCTGGCGTTTTTTGATGTGCGATTCAGAGTCCATTTCTGTTGCGGGCATTTTGTTATTTGGCGCCGGAGTTAGGCCGTTGCAATGATTCGGGTCAAAATTGACCTCGCAGCTTCAAATGTTAAAGCGAAGCGGGTGAGCCAAGCAATCCGCATAAACAAAACTATAACTCACTTTTGCACGAACACGGCGTTTTGCAGCGCGTCTGTTCGTTCAAACCGAATCAAAAAGGGCACTTTTAATATTTTTTACCCTCAAAACTGTCGCTCTCCTTCCGCTTCGAATCCAACTCGTTTGCGTTGAAAACCTTCTTGCCTCCGGTCCAATCGCGTTGTTCACTGCATTTGCAGCAACCCTCGCTTGAGCAGGTGTCTTGAGACGGAGACGCTATCTTCGTCGGCAGGTTTGAAACAATCGGACTGACTGAATTTGACCGAATTTTCCTCCTAACAATAACTCAGATCCAACATCTCTTGTTGTCGCAAACATCAGTCGACTTGACCGTGTCGTACTCAATCACCAAATTCCACGTGATCTGTATAAAAAGCAGTTGTTTTCTGCGCACTTTTGTTCATTGTCACCTTGTAGTGTGTTATGTCACCGAAGGGCTCCACTGGCGGATCCCAGCTCAGTCTGAAGGAACAAAAATGGCGCATTATTATTACCTTTGGGGTTTGTTCACTTGATGGAACTGGGCGACAGGGCCTCGGACACTTTCATACGAGGTGGCTCCTTTAGAATGTAGAACTATTTAAACCGCACAAATAATTTTGATCAATCCAACCGGCGCAGCGAAAAGGGTCTTCACGAACACAATCTTGGATATCGCATTTCTCGCCCCTAAAGGCACATATTAGCATTCATTAAATATTCCCTTTTGGATAACCAACCAGGGTGGTTCACCAGTCTTGTCTGGACGTACACTGCGTAGAGGGTATTCGCTTCCACGCCTTGGTTGATCAGTTCCCCCTTCAGCTGACTGGCCCCCGAATCGTCAGCGACCATATTCTCGCCGGAACCCAGGTCTGTTTCGTCGGGCACAAAATACATGTTCCACGAGTCGGAACAAGCCGATCGATCATCATTGATGTTCATATCTGGATCTTCTCTGTTCACCTAGTTTTAGCAGTGATTAAAAATCGATCGGATTTAAAATATTGCGAAACCTTTTTGTAGAATATCTGAAAGCAATCAATCATTACAATAATAATAAGCAGTTTAATAACCAAATTAATTACCTGATACCCTAGAAACTTTCGATGGTCCAAATCGGTCGTGTTAAACGGAGTCCAGGAAACGACAAACCCATAGGAATAAACGGACACAATTTTAACTTCCAAATTTGTTTCCTGGCCTGAAATTGAAAACAAAAAATGCTAACTAATTTATCCCGAAGCCAAAATGGGACTCACAAATGGCTTTGTCTCCGTTGCTGACTTCTGAGACGTCGGTATCGTTTATGGCCAATCCAAGATGTTTTACGAATTTCTCGATCTGAAAAAACAAACAAGTGCCAGAGAATCCATGCTCCAGAAGATACCTTTTGGTAGCAGAGCATTCTGTTGTTTTGGAAGCTGACACTCCCTCTGAGGAGCTCAATCCGCTGTCGGTCCGTGTTGAACAGCTGGTGCAGATTCGGGTTTTCGAAAACAGCGATGGCATATTTGTGCTTGTAGAGCTGTTGGCCGTGAATGCGGCGGAGCTTGGTGAACATGTGGAGCGACATAAACGCGGACGAAAAGCGAATCAAGAGGTATCTGGAATTGGAAATGGGAGTAATGGATTAGGTTTGCTTCGACTCCACCCGGTGATTTCCTCTATTTCTCCAAAGGCCTCTGTGAACTTGTCCGCACTTGCGGTCTCAATGCCAATTCGCAGGTCAATCTCCAGGTTCCCCTCAACCATATTGCACTTCGAAAATTTCAACGCCGTGCTAATCGAATCGATTGTGTCGCCGCCACACTTTTTGGGACAGTAGTCGAGGCACTTGATGCAAGCATGGGGGTCATAGGGATCTGCAGTCATAGAATAATTTCAAATTTTCGAAACGCTACAATTTGTTGACCTTCCTGAAATCCAGTGGGACACTCGTAGTTGCACTGCTTCTTGAAGGCCTTCCACATCGACTTTTCATCGCCTCCCAAATTCGAATTGACGGGAGGGAGAGCGTCGCATTCCTCCTTGCTGAGGCATTTCCTCCCCAGTTGCTCGAATCTAAACCCACACAGGTATTTTTTCCGACCGCCTCCAACTCACAATCCTTCGCCACACTTCCTCACACATTCCCCATTCAACTCCAGATGTCGGCAAGAATTGCACGCAGTTGGGTCTAGAACACGCAGAAACGTCTTTTTAAAAGGGGACCAGAGTCCTTGCCGTTCGGTTTTGTGCACCCTCCGATGCATTCCTCATGGCACAGTTCGTCCCCCTCCGTGCATCCGGCATTCGTTTTCCGGGAATTCAGACAGGCTTAACATTCAAAACTTTGATGAATCTGATTTGAGAGAGAACACAGTAAACTAAATACTTTTTTGGCACTCCGTGGAATTCCAACACGCAATTTGGCTGTTAATCGGGTCCCTATAGCAATGGGTGTCGTCAGTCACCCCCGGGCATTCATTTCGACACTGGATTGCGAGTTCGCTGGAACCGGAATACAAATATCGGTTGTTCATTTTGTATCGACAAAATGAACCAACTCGATGATTATGTCTCTGATCTTTCCCATCAGGATACCGCGCCAATTGATGTTCTTTGCGTAACAAAGTCCTAATTTAAAAAATGTTTAAGGGAACGCGGATTTTTGGGCAAACGTGGATTTTCGGTGATGCGGACGCCTCCATTTTTGATGGCCGTCAGCTTTGTGAGACTGCAAATGATGCGCAAACAATCACCACCGGCCAACTCACCCAACTTCCCGCAGGTCGCTGTTTTGGTAAATGACCAGTGCGTAGTTCATGATCAAGGAGTGACCGCCAATTACCCCTGTAAAGTCACATGGTTTCCAAAAAACAAACACAAACTGCTCACTCAAATTGGGGAACATCTTTCCCAGACTTTGAAGTCCCCTTAAAAGATAATTAATGCACAAATGCCGGAGCCAAACAATTCACCGTATCTGGAACACCAAAATCGATCCGGTGATTTCTCTGAGTTTTTCAAAGACAGGAAAGTCGGAATCGGTCACGTTTGGTTGCGTTATCTGGAATTAGTTGAGTTAGGGCACATTTGACAGTGTCCAAACGAACCATGGAAATCGTGAAATCGCCTTCCAAAATGGTGCACTCCTTGTATTTGAACGACGGTTTGTCGTTTTGGTGCCGGGGCTGAAAGGCCCACTTGGGGTTGTTCCTGATGTCTATTGTGCTGAAAAAATCAAATGTTTCAAATTGCGCACTCTCAGTTATGTAATTTTGTTATTTTTTGGTAGCAAATTATTTTTCGGAATATATATTTTGACTTAAAGAGTCAAATATTCACCCGCAGCGGACTTCGTTCCTCGTTGCAAAAAGCTTTAACAAAATATGCGCATAAACAAACTTTTTGAATCGAAACTTACGGAAACAGGCAGAATGAGGAATATTTGAAAAACCGAAAGCAGAACAATGGAAGTGTGTGTTGAGCACATCCTGGTCCTCGAAACCATCTGAAAATTGAAAACATTTGTTTGAATCAATGACAACAATTGTGCGGACAACTCACGCTGAGTAATGTGCTTGGTTTTTTGTCTTCACACATCCACCGGCGCTAATTGAAGCCAGTTCGATGGGAACTGTGAGAATGGGAAAGAAGTGGTCGTCGGATGGCACTGCCCCAACAGTCCGCTGGAAGGGAAGAACGCCAGTGGAAACCTTTTAATCTCGGAATTAATCTCGATGGATTATCTTACGCTGGCGCTGAGTTTGCGGATTACAGCAGAGAAGCTAGGACGGCGATAGCGAGTGCAAAATTAATGGCAATGTACACATAGGGAGACATAAAATGGCATCAGAGCAGGACACCCTTTCGGGTGCTCATGCTGAGAGTCATCCATTATTTCTAGCAGCAAATGGCCCCTCAACAAATGTTTAACCGTTCGCAACAATTTGATAAATGTGGAACCAGTCGTAGTAACATTTTCATAAGATAATAATTATCCACATATATAGAAGCATCCCCATTCCCTATTTGTTCGCTCTTCTCATCGACGGAGGAACGTATTTCCCCGGCTTCTGGGGTTGTGGCTGCTCCGCTGGCTGGTTTTCCTTCCTTGGCGCTCTGACCATTTGTCTCGACTGTTCGGGCTCGCGCTCACGCCTAGGGCCCTCCTGCTGCTGTCGGCTGGCATTTTCCTCAACACGGCGCTGTTCGCGCTTCTGCTGCTCTGCCAGGCGTTTTTCTTCTTCCGCCTTGCGCTGCTCCTCCTGGATCCGTCTGTTCTCCGCGTCCTTGGCTTCCCTTCGCCGCTGCTGCTTTCGCAGCTCCGCCCTTTCCTTGAGCGCCTTCTCACGTGTCCCATTCACTTGCTTTTCCCATTGGGTCTTTTGGGTTTTGAACTCCTCTGCGTGCTCCTGAATAACCCCTCGCATGAACGCAACGGCGTCTTCCTTCGCCCTCTGCAGTCGTTCAAACGTTTCGAAAGACTTGAGACGATTAACTCTAAAATATTTCTACAATAATTTACCCGAAACCAAATCACTACTTGGCATTTTCAATTCTCTTTGTCTCGTAATTCTCGTGGATTTCTGGAGCTTCCTTTTGTCGTTCGGCAGATATTTGCTTCATCAAAACCATTTCCTCGAGGTGAAATGCCCTCACAGTGTGGTCGTACTTTTTCTCTTGAGTCTGCAGTTTCGCCTGTTGCTCTCTGCGTTCGGCGTCATAACGTTGTCGCTAAGCGTGGTTACTTGAAGTGCCTCCTATTTGACCCAATTCCTCACCCTTTCCTTGATCAATTGGTCCGGATCCGCCTGCTCGAAGATCTCTTCTCCGTGTTCTTTGAGCAGCTGCTGATAGAAGGGATGCGTCTGGTAACGCTTTATCTTGTCGGCGGCCACTTTCTTTCGCATTTCTTCCTGTCCAAAAATTAAGCCTAATTTGACTCGGAAAAATATGCAGTTATTCATTTGCCTGTTCGTTCTGCCTTCTACGAATCTCGTTTTCCTTGTTCTCCTCTTGCAGTTTTTTGATTTCCTCTTGTCTTCTCATTTCCTCCTGCTTGGTTACATACGCTTGCGCCTGGAGAATCTTTTCCTGTTTCATTTGCTCCGAGTTCTCCTTGTAACTCTCGATTTTCTTTCGACGAGCCAAAATGCGTTCGAAATCCCCATCTTTGTGCTCCGAATATATGAATATTTGCCGTTTCAACTGGAAAGTGAATCAGTCAGTTAACGGTTATCCAGAAAACGCTAAACCGACTTTTTCCTCAGCCGTTTGCATCGATTTGTTGTCGAGCTTGAGATGAACACTGTTCAGCTGGCTATAAAGCTGCTTCAATTGATCTCGAATTTTGTCGACCTAAAACTATTTTAGCATAAAAATATCGCGAAAGCTGTGCACCTCCGACACATTTGCGTCAACTTCATTCTCTAGATCGCTTGCCAGCGTGTTGTCCATTGGTCCAAAGCGGATGCAATTGTTTCGATGATCAATGTGAATTTTGACCGCCTGCTGCTTGCAAACGTCAACCAAGAAGTGCTCTAGCTCAATTCTGTCGTAGTAAGGAACCAATTTTTCGAAGCGACTCAATGTCAATGTTTCGTAAAGAGTTGAAACCTGAAATGTGAAAAGAACCAATTAGGATCATGATTTCCGACCAACCTGCTTTAGCACTTTCGCTGCCACTGTTCGCTTGATTGAATTCGCGTATTGGCTGTATTCCGGACGGTTCAGGGCGTCAATTGTGGTCAAATGTTTTTGGACAGCGGATGCAATTCGAAGAGGGTTGAATTCGACCTCAATAATTTTATAAAGTTCTAAAGCGCCAGGCACCGCCATTTCGGGAATGTTCAGACGAGCAATCTCCTTGAGGATTCCAGCTCTGGAAGGCGTAATAGGCAAACGCAGAAGAGAGGACAAAACGCTGCAATCGAACTTGAATGAATGGGCTAATAGCGGAACGGTCACCGAATATTGGCAGAATGCAGCTCCTCAATGTCGAGATGTTTGGTGAGAATGGAAGGATTCTCGGCGCCTTCTGGAATGCTCAGCGTCGCAAGCAGCACCCGAGTCGCCTGATCCATAGCCTCTTCATCGCTAAACTGTTTCTTCATGTCCTTGAAAATGGTGAATTTCTGAAGCAACGATGCAGCGTGGAAAAGTGTATTTCCGCCTTTCCAGAAAACCAGTGCAATCTGGCAATAAAAGGTTCATATGAACAAATGCCCATATTCGTCACTTTGTCATAATAGTTGACTTGACTAGTTGGTTTGACAATTTTCTTGTCCTTATCCCTTCCAAGTTGCATCATATTGTGCAAGTCTTCCGCACTTTTGTAGGCCTCCTGCCACAGTTCCATGTTAATTGCAGTGTCAAGCTGGATCAGTCTCGTCTCCAGCATTAAACTTAGAGAGTCCATATTTGACAATTTAATTCTGAATACAACGCTACGGATACATGCCTCCTCCCATCAGTAAAATTACGAATGTGCGGCAGTAGACATCTGCGCTTTCTGAATCTGCGCCAAATGCATTCGCAACATTTCACAGAGTTTTCGGAATTCGTTACGACGCTGATACTTTGCACAGAAAGCAAATGACTTTCGCGCGATCTGATGGTACAGATGTTCGACATAAATGTTGTTGCGCAGTAAATCCAGGCAGTTGCGGTAGGCGTCCCAGAGAAAACTGCAAATGTTGAAAGTTAAAAACCCCACGATAAACGCTTGAGAAATTTGGAATTTGTACCGGAGCCATGGGCTCAAAACAGTACGATCCATTCGATCCTGAGCAACTGCGCCAGAGACAAACGAAAGCAGTAGGCTAAAAAATATTTACAGACAGACTTTATATCAAAATCACTTTTCCGGCGCATCGCCAACGTCCTTAATGGTATTTTGTTGTTTATTTTTTGGAGAATATAAACATACAAGGTCATCTATCTCTTCGATCTTCTCAATTGAATGCTTCTGCGCCTCGATAGTCTTTTGTTCGGCAAGTTGCAAAAAAGTCTCAAGCACTGTCTCCAATGATTTTACAGCCACCTAAATTACAACATGTTACTGTTACGTCTACTCTTATTGCGTAAATAAAAAACTTGCCTGTTGTGTGATAATTTTGTATTGATAAAGTCCGTCCTTAGCAAGTGCTGAATTTCGCAAATTTACACACAATTCGATGTATTTCAACATAATTTGCTCATAAGTTTGTGACCATTGCTTATGACGACGGTCCTGTAAATCAGCGATTTCTGCGTTTAGCTCGTTTTAACAATAAAATATTGCCTTGATCAAGTCGTGCAGAGATTGAAGAGCATCTCTTTGTTTTCCGACAGAAATAAATTCATGCGCCCTCTGCAAGGCCGCCTCTGGTTTTTGACTTTGGTAATTAGGTCGCATCCTCGCAAAAAGAATAGATGTCTAAATTAAAACATTTACGATTTTTTAATACAAACTTATGATTATGATGAAAATTAGTAATTAAGTAGACGCCTTTTGTTAATCCCTTTTGAAGGAAAATGGAAGAAGAATTATACTACTAAAGTACTAAAGTTAAACATTAAACTTGATTAAATAAAAAATAACAACAAAAATGAAAAACAAACAATTTTGGCAGTAATGGCTTCGTCTCAAAATTTTTTTTAATAATAATGAAATCCGAGCTTACTACACTTACAGACTTACACCACACTCCACATCCACACATCACGCATTAGCATTTAGAGTGGGGCGCTGTGCTTTCAGCTTTCTTTCAATATGTTCGAACTTTGAAGTGAAGATTTAGATTTTCTCAAACAGGTAACCGATCGAGTTTGTCATCAGTCATCATCAACAAGCATGGATCTACAAATCAGCACCGCTTTTATTTCATCGGGATGTTCTTGCCGTCCAAATATATTAAAATGGTGTCATTCCACTTCTTATATCATTTTTGCCGCGAGAAATGATATATGTCTTGCCGGATTTGACGAGGTAATATCTATATTTTGTGCAAAAAATTATAATAGTTAGGAAAAAGGTATTTATCGAATCCTGGATAACATCAATGCTTCACAAGAGGAAGTAATTTCCATCGAACTATCCAGCGATGAAACAAGTATTACGCTATTTAGTGCTTTTGACTTCTTAAACATGTTTTTAGGCCTACAATCATTATTATGTAGCGCATCAGCAAATGGTGAATTGGCCGTATGGCGCCTCATGAATGGGCCCAAACCAATCGAAAACATATACAGAGGTGAGTGGAAATAGAAAACCTTAAATGAATGCTATGTTTTAAGTCAAGAAGGACTCGAACACAAAAATAGCGAAAGCAATGTTATTACGATCAACCGAGAATGCTTCTTATTTGTTCAGTAGTGCTCAACTTGATCAAATCGAAATGGAGTTTATGGATGAATCTTTTGTCGCACTTCACCATCAAGTGTTGAAGTTTTCACATGGAATTGTTTTGACTTTCGATTTTGTACAAATCAACCAAAATATCATTATGGCTGTTGGCCTTTCTAGTGGAGTTGTTGAAATTTATTGGATGGACAGGGTAATTTGCACTTTAAAAGCTAATTTATGAAGTGTTTAGGTAATTCAAGTTGAATTCACGGTTTTCCATGTCGCTCTCATTGTCTACACTGCACAACTCGTGGTGTCGCTCACTGGCATTTAAAGGTAATTAGTAATTAGTTTTTCTGCTATAATCAACTGCTTCATTGTCTAGAAGATGCTGATGGAATTTGGCTCGCAACAGCGACTGATAATTTGGTGAAAATTTGGAAATTTCTAGCCAAAGACGAGGACGTGATCGAGGAGAATGCGAATTTAAATCTGTTGACAATAACGCCAAATAGATTTTCAGTGGAAGGCAGTAAGTCTGCCATTCATTGTCCAAACTATTTATTCCCTTTTTTCAGAAATTGTTACAGTTACTTTGGAGACCGTTTTATCGGATCACACGGGATTGGTTCATTCCTTGAGTTGGCACCCAAATAAACGCGAAGTAGGTCCATCTAATTAAAGCCCAAAATGAATTCCTTCCGTCAGATACTTTCATCGGCAGCGGATAAAAGTGTGATTAGATGGCAGTATTCGGATGAGGAATCACCTTGGCTTGCGTGCTCTCGCCTTGGGGAAGTTGGAGGTGAAGAAATCAGTTATTACGACGCCACCTACTCAAGTGACGGGCGCTTGATCCTCTACCATTCGTTCGTTGGGGCACTCCATTTGTGGCACATCAGCGACGAAGTACAATATTTCTCTGTATGCTCAGCTTTATGTTCTAGGCCGTTGTACCAAAATCACTTCCGATCAGTGGACACTGCGATGAAGTGACTGACATTGATTGGGAGCCTTCGGGGACCTACTTAATCAGTTGCAGCAAGGATATGACGACTCGGATCTTTTCACAATCCGATGTGGGTATTCTTATTTGGGTAAACCATTGACTGGTTTTTTAACTCTTTCAGTCGGACATTTTCTTTGAAATAGCACGTCCCCAAATTCATGGACATGCACTGAACTGTCTGTCATCTGTCTCGAGGTCTGGTTTTAATAGAGGGGGTATTTGGGAACTAAATAATGACTCCGGTTCAGCACCGTTTTTGTTTCGGGTGGAGAAGAAAAGATATTTCGCGTCTTCAGCGCCACCTCCTCTTTTGTGGAAAGTATGAAGAGGCTTTCCAAAAACAATTTGGTACTGGGTTTGAAAACATCCGCTCTCAATTTTCCGTGTTTAAGGGTCAATTATTGCTCGAGGACAATCTCCCTTCGTCCGCGTACCAAACTGAACTAACTCTGACCAACAAAATTGCCGACAACGAAGAAGCGGCTTCAATCGGGACGGCAAAGGGAGTCTTTAACGGTTCTTCACGCAAAAACAAATAATATTCAAATAATTTTCGCACTTAGAATTTCCAAGAGAAGATGAACTCAGGTTTACCCTCTTCCCAGAAATTCACAAACTCTACGGTCATGGCTTCGAAGTGTTTTCGATTGCAAGCAACCACGCTGCTACGGTATTGGCGACGGCGTGCAAAGTTTTTCATACATCCACTGAAACCTGAGCAACCTATTCTCGAATTCAGGCAAGTCACCCAGATCACGCAATCATACTTCTATGGGACACTAAAAATTGGCAGCAAGTGCGATCTTTGCGTGCGCACCAACTTACTGTTACCAGAATGCGATTTTCTAAAGATGACAAATACTTTTTGAGCGTGTCAAGGCAATTTTAAAATATTAAAAAAAATGCAAAAATTTAGGGATCGAACCTGGACTTTGTTTCGACTGGAGGACGGATCTGCTGATTCGTCGCCTTTTAACTACTCGGTTTGCCATAGAGCTGAAAAGGCAGCTTCCAAGCACAGCAGAATAATATGGGATTGTGCCTGGAGCCACGATTCGCGATTCTTTGCGACTGCTTCGCGGGACAAACTCTTGAATATTTGGCGGACAGGAAGTGACGGAGAGGTCCCCAGGCACTCCGCGAAGTTCGCCAGTGGAGAACCACAAACTGCTGTAGATTTTGCGCCAAAGCACCTGGCGGAAGAGTGGTGGGTGAATCTCCAAAATCGCATCAAATAGGAATGGATTTAGCTCTGCCTACTTGATCGCCCTTGGATTAGAAAATGGATTTATCCTCTTGTTGAATTTTGTCGCCTCCACCGGCGAACTCAGCGAAATCGCCCGACTCCCCCAAGAAGTGGCCCATTCCAGAACGCTGACTAGATTGAAGTGGGTCATTTCCACTTGAATGCGACCCTTACCCTAGGCCTAGGTTTCGCCCGAGTGCGGCTATCAGTGCTGAAAAGGAGTTCCAGCTTGCTTCGTCCAGCACCGACCATTTCGTTAAAATTCACCGAATAGAACTTTGTTGATTTTAGATAAATTGTTATGCGAATTTGCACTTTTTATCGTTCATCATTTTTGCGCGTCAATGTCGCAATACAGCAATATTGCCATTCCCATTCACGAATATCGCTTATTGAGCAATCTTTTTGGCGTCTGATTATTTATCGCAGTTTTAGGTTTGAATTAACTCTAAATGATTCCAAGTTCTAGCCGAATTGGACAGCGGACGTCAAGTGCCGGTAAGGGGGGGGATTGAAGCCCAAGCACCATTTTTATGAGAGTTTAGCTTCGTCCGGTTCAGCCGGTGCGGTTACTGATGAGCAATTTCGAGTGGCCTTTGAAGCAGTGCCTGAAATTCGCGTAGGATGGATGGATGCCCTTCCCATTGCTGCCAAAAAAGTGATGTCCGTTTAGGTGAATTCGTTGAAGGACTTGGTCGCTGAGTCTCAGAAATACAGTGCAATATTGGAGAACGTGAATAACGATTGGACCAAGAGGATAAAGGCGGTACATGATTCCCACACGCACTAACGCCGGTCCCCAATTGCAGCTCCAATCGCTTCGTTCTCTGATCAAACATGACATTGGGTGCTACCAGGCCTTTGCGGAACAGGCCTTCCAGTTGCTGGGAACTGCCTTCCAACTGTCTGTGAAGGATTTGCGCTCGCAAGTTTGTCGCGAAACTTGCATCACCTTAGCGTAGGATGCAGTGCACTCAATCATTCCACTACATTTGTTGTGCTTTCCCAGATATTACTGCGAGAAACTGGGGCTGGGGATGTGGCGAGTGGCCGAATCAGTATTGCCAGTCACAATGAATCTCACGCAGAATGCAGCCAAGGTGATGGCCTCCTCCGGTCAAATATGCAACATTTACATCGCAAAGGTGCACGTTTCTTCTGCGCCATTGCTCATTATTGCCTTTAGAACGTGCAACACTCCAAAGTGCTTTCCATCATTGCACAGCATATCTCGTCAAAAGCCAAGGAAATCAGGAGGTACCCACAAACAACAACAAAAACGCACATCAAGTGCCCTTCCCGACTTCAGGATGACCATTGCGTTGGTGTCAATCGCAGTCAGCACTTGGGAAACGAGTGTCCTCGAAAAACATTGGCCCGAAGTGACGCAATGCATCAAATTGGCTCTGAGCGATGCTGATCCGGAGGCGAGGTCAACAGCCAGACAGGCCTTCGAAAATCTGCAAACACATTATTCCACGAAGGCTGACGCACTCTTTCATGTGGGATTGAATTTTTTTAAATTCGTGTTCCATTTGTGTGGATTAGGAATTGGAACCGGCCAAACAGCGCTTGTTGGCCGGACGTTCCAGCACTGCCTCGTCGACGCATTCCATCAACTCGGAGAGAGACAATCTCCCGAACCCGAATCGTGGTCTGTATCACGCGCAAAACGGTTTGCCTCCAGAAGCCGATGCAACACATTTATTTTTGAATGTAGCGTTCCTGAACAAGAGGTCTGCCAGTGATCTGAACCACTCCGTCCGACGTTTGAATCTCGCCGTCCCCAGAGTGGTCCATCGGCCCAACGTTGTTCGATCTGGCAAACCGCCACGTAATCAAAGTATAAAAATGATTACGCTGTCAAGTCTTCTCCAGAAGTGATGCCAATGTCGGCGCAACGAACCAATCCGTCGACGCCAACTACGAAGAAAATCGCACCTGTTCCCGCGAGCACCAATAGATTGCAAAAATCGGGGAGCACTACGGACGCAAAGGCAGCCTCTCAACGTAGTAAACCTCGAAGATTGCTCATGTCCGCAACTTTTATTAAGCTGGAAGTCGCAGCAATTCGCCAAGCCGCAACCGCCCTCCACCGAGACCCAACGTCCAAATGTCGGCGAAGAAAATTCCGAATGGTCGCGACAACAACACCGGAATCACCAACACTCCGGGTTATTTTTTGAAATTGTTAATTACTGCGCAATTCTGCCGACTTCAGTCAAACCGTCTGCGCAACCGGCTCACAGAGAAATTGTCCGCGCATTGGTATTTAACAATGTTAAAACATTTGGACTTTTGAACAATATTTTAGAAAAATGTCGACATGCAGGCAAGGAGCGTCAGACCAAATGTGATCAGGTGAATTTTAGCGTTGATTACGATACTTTGAAAATACCGCTCAAAACATTGAAGAAGCGATGACCCTCGAGCATATGCAAATTCTGCTGGGGCAAATTTGATGCAGCCAACTCACTTCAACGGTGCGTTCAGTGGTTGATAAGCTTCCTGACAAGAATCTTGCAGCGCGAATGAGCAACAGCCCCCAGGATTTCTACGGACTCTCTCAGAAACAAGAAGCGGCGCTGCACCGGATCAACTCAACCGAGGAGTATTCCTCCGACTTGGGCGGCCGAAGGAAGTCGTCCGCTAACAATTCCACCGATAAGCAACTCTCACCGCAAGATGAGTTTGAAAATGCCCAAAACAAGGTGAAGAGGCTGCCTTACTCCTTCTGGGCCATAATAAGGTGGCTTTCCAGTGGTCTTATCTGAGTTCTGAGTTGCTGGCGAACGATAGTGAACAGCAAATCGCATTTATTCAAGAAGTTTGCGATGCAATCGGAGCGGACGATTTGTAGGGCTCATTTCCGACTGTGAACAGTTTAAATTTGAAAGACACAGAAGCGAGAAAGAGATAGCCGACGCATTGCTGGTGTTGACGCGAATGATCCGCGAGGAGGGCATCACCCTGTGGAACGACTACTTCAACACGGTCTTCTTCGCCATCCAACAGATCATCGCCAACCAGCAATACGTCACGTCGGTCAAGATTAGGTGCCTCAGACAAGTTCACCAATTTCTCGAAAACCACAATATTTCAGTGCATTGCGCTGCATGAAGGAATTATGGTTGGAGTCATTTTATTTTTGCAATTCGTTTTTTCCAGCGTGGTTCAGCCGAAGAGACTTGTGACCAAGACAGAATTGCTGTTGATGAACATCCTCAATGCGCACGAATGCGATGACGCGACTACCGTTCGTGCAGGTTTGTGGACCTGGAGCAATCCCTCTGTCTGTTGTCCATTTTCTTGCAGCCGAGGATTGCGGAACCGCGCTGGCCGCCCATTTGCCAACAAACACCTGCATGAACCTTCTTCTGACAGTAATCGACGATCCGAACAGCAAGTACCACCAGCTATCGGGGGGAATAAAAATGCTGAGCAATGTGATCGCAAAACTTCCGACCGATGAGGTGGGGCAGAGGAATGGGGGAAATGTTTGTGAAAGGAAACGGCTTTCAGGTGGAAAAGTTGTTGCCGACCGTTGTTCCCCGAATGACACAGGTAGCAACCGCCATCGGATTGCGGGAGAGGGAATAATCGCTTTTTGCCACAGTGCTATGAGAACTCCCAATCGATGGTCCGAAGGGCGGCAATCATTTGCCTTGTTTCGATAAGCAATTCGATCGGCCTAGAGACCCTGAAACCGCATCTGAACCAGTCCACAGTAGTTTTCAACAACTCTATTTCAATCGTACACTCTGATTCCGCTCCTATTTTCAGCTGAAGTTGGTCGAAGTGTACCGAGACAGGATGGCGAAGAAGTCCGCGGATGGTGGCAGTTCCTAACAACCTCCCCACCCTCTTACCGGGCTGACCTGACCTGCTGACTGACCCAATCCTACGACTCACTTAACGGTATTTATTCGGCCTCCGTCCCTTTTGCTCTCCGATGGCATTGCATTCTCCTGCTGATTTCCACTCATGTTGTGTTGCCAGATTTCGAGTAAATTGAATGACAAGAAATGGAATCTGCCATCAATATTTATTCCGTATAAAACTAATTTTGAGGCCGAAATCTGGATTAACAATCAATCAAACGTGATTTTCTATTTCGCAATGTGAGGATGCTGCTGAAGGATATCTTGTACACAAATTTGTTTTGGGAGTGGGGGGGGGGGGAGCGAGTGCCGACTGCCGGATCCGTGTGATACGTACAATATTTTGTGTTTATTTAAAAAGAAATGATGAAACACCAGCATTCTGAGAAGCATTAAAAATAGACAGAAAATGAAAGGGTGCCTGGATGGAGAGTGAGTAAGATGTGGAAGCTGAAAAACGACGAATGTTTATCTGAGTGGGGCTGAGTCGTGAGAGAAGGAGGAAATGCTAACAAACTAACGTGTGTGCGTGTGATGTGCTCAGATTTGTGTACAAAACGGGTGGATGGATTGGCTGGTGATCGAGGGAAGGAGAGAGGAGGCATATTTGGCGGGAAAAAAGGTCCGTTTGGTTGGTTGTTGGCTCGGTTGGCTGCAAATCAACGACGCGAGGAATTCACCGAGTTTTGGTGCTGCTGCATGTGCTGCTGGCGCTGTTGCTGCTCCATCGAGAGTTCGCTGAAGGTGTCCGTCAAAATCAAAATCCATTTCCCACTCTCACCTCTGCTGCTCCTCCTCCCTGAACATTCGCACACAGGCTCCCCGCCCGAAACGGGCGTCCATCAAAATTCGTTGAATGTTCATTTTCGTAACAACTTTCTGCACAAAAAGGATACGAAATCGGATCGACACCCTCTTCACCTCGTCGTCATTTAGGTTGCCCAGATGTCGAACGATCAACTCGATCATGGATGATTCCAGGTCGTAGTGCTGTTGCTGCTGGGGCTGTGCAGTCGAGAGGATGTAGTGCGGCTGAGGTAGGAGCGAGGTGGAGGGTTGGATGGCCGCCGTCGCGACCGGCTGTTCAGTCAAAGTGCCGGCACCACTGCGCCCAAACTGCGCCAGTCTTAGCGTGGAAACACGTCCATGTGCAGCACCGACAACCGGGTTTGAGTGCATCTGCCGTGGGATAAATTGGGGCGTTGATCGGAGAGTGCCGACTCCCAGACCAACCTGGAGGGGGGAGGACTCTTGCACCGCTGTTGTGGGGTGATGCACCACCATCGGGCCCTGGATTATTCGATCTGCAAAACACAATCCCATTTGCTCCGCTCTCTCAATGTTTCTTCTCTCACCCTGTTCGATCACAAGTTGCTGCTGTCCCCTGCCGGATTGCGTGTGCATTTGCTGCACCGCCGACGGTTCGAGTGCGGCCCTCTTCCTGCGCGGAGGGTGCGACGACGAGGGAGCGGATGAGGTAGATTGGATTGGCTGGAAGAATTGGGTGCCCTGCGGTTCCAGCCCCATGGCCATTTGTTGCGCAGAAGAAGAGTGCGAGGGCGGAATGCTGATGATCTGGTAGGAGGAGGATGAGGAGGCGATCGCCCCATCAGCGCCCATTTGCACCGAATTGGTGTTGTTGGCCGCGGAGTCGTGCTGGACGAGGTGCTGTCCCTCCTCATCCTTCAGCTTGTACATAACTTGCTGTCGACTGCTCGGCCCGTTGTTGAACGTAGTGCCGTTTCCGTGGGCCAGATGGCGTAGTTGCGGCAACAAGATCGCTTGCTGCTGGGAATGTTGCTGCTGTCCGAACGCGGCAGCCGCAGAGCCAACGCTGATCTCGCTGCTGGTAGAACTAGGCGATCCGTTCGTGGATTCGTTTTTCTTCAAGCCTTTCTGCTGTTGGTGTCCGTGTCCCATTCTGCAGTCGAATGAATGTCCCAAATATTGTTCCTCCATTTTTCGAAACCTATGCCCTCGTCCTTTCAGGTGGACTGTCGTACTTCCCACCGACCCATTCACGTTCAAGTGGTGGTTCTGTTGCTGCTGGTCCATGTACACCTCGCCGCTTGTGCTCGGCAAATGGTGTAATGTTGGTCCTGAGATTAATGAAAATAGACGACGGTCGCGACGAAAATTTAAATACCATTGCCATTTGTGTTTGCAATCGGGTGCGTTGTCTCGACCAACCCAAGAAAATCATCCATCCATCGCATCGCTGCAACAGCTTAATCGATTTAGTTTGCGTTAAAACCCCAAATAAAACCATTGTAATGGCGTGCGGAACTACTCGAATCTAGGTCTGCGCCTGTGCCCCGTTTGCGTCGCCGCTCCCGTATATATTTGTCTCTGATTCGTTTCCATTGGTTTTGCAGCGAATGCGGATCTGCATGATTATAGGATACAGTGGTCGATTGATCAATTTCCATTGTCCAAGTCCCAACCTGGATGGTCCAGCTCCTTGCACAACCGAAGCCAAATAGTTGCGCGGAATTGTGCGCTGGCATGTTTGTTCCCATAATGCTCGTGGCTGGGGTCATACAGAGCTTGAAACGAGGAGCAACTCTTTCTCTTGCTCTCCTCGTTTTTCCGATTACCTGGTTCTCGCTTCACCGCTTCCACCAGTCTACGCACGAACTCGTCGTTGTTCAGCAGCGAATTGGACGAAAAGTTCTGCCTTCCGTTCCTGGGGGAACTGCTCTCCTCTGCGCCGCTACCCCCATTGATCGCTGCCGCAATCGCGTCATCAATCTGGGCACACGAATAAACAAAAAGTTCGATCAGAAATCAGGATACCCTGGCTATTGCGTCGTCCACCGGCTGCTGCTGTTGACGGTCATAGGAGTTCAAATCTGTAATTCGCCCAACCTCAATTCCTTCTCCCATCTATTATTTAGCCCACTATTTTCGGTCGTTCCCACCGACTGTTGCTGCCCGTGGTGAACCTTGAGCTCGGGCAAGTGGAACTTCGAGTTAACGGAGGCCTGGACCGAGGCGGTCCTGTTCGACGTGTTCACCACTTCCAGTTTGGCTGTCCTTTTGGCCTGGAACGTGTGGAGGGAGAGATCAGCTGTGCCAACGGGGGTCTTGGACCACGGACACGTGACAGGTATTTTTGGGGAGGAAAACCAGCCAGGCCAGAGTTTGACCTGCCAACCCCCTAGGCAGGGCGGGAAACAAGGGGGATTGTTGTTGATGGGTGGATGCTGGATGGCCTCTGGCCTGTTTGGACTCTGGGGAATGGATTTATTGGACGATGGATGGTGGCAACGGAGCGAGAGTAATTTGGAAGTTATGAAGAAAAAAGTGCGACGGCGGCCCGGCCGCCGCCATGGCGGTTGGCCCTCATCGCTCTCGCCCGCCCGCCCGCCCGTTCCCGGCCCATCGACAGAAGACGCACACACAGCACCACCAGCACATTATTTCCTTGTCTAACCGAGACTCTCGTCTCGCCCGACGTTATTTGCATTGTGTGGTTAGGGCAGAGAGAGAGAAATAAAGAAAGGGAGTCGCGAGGCAGAGAGAGGTACTCTCGCCGCGGAAAATTGTCGAGAAAATTGCGAGCGAAGCGGATGATTCCAATAGTGCGGACGCCGGCAAGGCAGGCAAGCCGGTGAAGGCGCTAGCTCACAAATCGATAGGAAAAAAATAGACAACCATGATGGATGAATGTTGTGTTGTTGGGAATGAGAGGGAGTGGAGTGGGAGAGAGAGAGTGGAATGAATGGACGAGGAAGTAGAGGGAACAGGGAGGGAAGGAATGGGATGGAATGGAATGGAATAAATAAATGGGTGGAGCAAGAACGAGCTGGCGAGATGAGTGGAGGGTGCGCTAAGAAGTGAAAATGAAAATTGCAAAGCGGAAGGATTAGTAGAACGAAGAAACATACATACATACATATTAACATCATATCCATACATCACCCAGAGGAAAGAAGTAAAAGGAGGAGGAAGAGAGAGTGCCTCACCAGTCACCACGGCAGAGCCAAGTCAAATCACTTCTTTTCGCCCCTCCCCCATTCATTCAATCAATTGACGACATTTGACCGATCGGCCTATTGGGCAGGCAGGTGAGGCCCGACCGGTTGGTTGAAAACACGAATGGATTGTGTCTTGTGTGTACCGACGAAACGGGACAAACGCCATTTTGAGTCATTTCGACAGCGGGAATCCTGCCAAAGAACGAAGGTTAACGGCCGAAGGAATATGTAAGAATGGAGATGGGAATTGTGAAGGAGGGCAGCAATGTGGGCGGGGGAAAGCAAATGGAAATGAAGGGGAAACAAACTCGGCCGAGGCAATGCAAAACTGCTGCCGCATTCCTCATCTCGCAATCGGGTCGACGAAGATGCGGCGGGACCAAAAAGCGAAGCAATTTATCGATCATCCGAGTGGGAATTGTTGCTCGGTTGGACGGACGGCGGCGGGATAGAAGAGGAGGATCCCCGATCATCCACTGCCGCGACAACAAATTCGCGGAGCGAAGGTAATCCATGAGCGGAGAGCGAAGCAATAACCAATAAGCCAGCAGCAGCTAGCTCACTGTTCTGAGCGTCAAAAAAGGTGAAAGGAAAAGGGAAAGCCATAGCGCCATAGGGGATGTAATCTGCTGCTGGGAGGAGGGACAAGTTGCAGCGTTGTCGTCGCTGGTCGGTTGGGCGTCGCGCAATTTCGATCTTGCGCAAAGTGGCGGCGAAACAACCTCGTCTCCTGGATGAACGACTGGACTCGCTTTTGCTTTCCCCTCGCCCTTCTCAGCGTCGTTGACCAGTTGCAGTGTGCTCGCTTTCGCTTCTCCTCCGTCCATCTTCACCAGTCCTTTCCTCCCTGGGGGATAATGGCGTGCAAATCGCTGAATCGCGTCCCTTTTGCTGGATGGATTTATTCGTATTTGCGCAAAATCCAACTAGAGATCATCATTTGCTGAGTTTTTCTTCAGAAAGGAATGCCTCCCTTGTGGCTGCATCTGTTCACTCTCTTTTTTGTTCCAATCGCTCTCACCAACGGCCAGCAGAGGTCTTTTGCCGAGACGATGTTTGATCTGCCGGCGGATTTGCCGCCCGAAGATCCACCGCCAATTGCGGCAAACCAGGATGCGGCGCCTTCTACGGCGGCTCCAGCACCTCCTCCGCCCGAACCGGCAGTCTCTGCTCCTGCCCCCTCGCCGCCGCCGCCGCCTCCAGCGCCGCCTTTGGCCCCTCCCCCGACTATGCCCAGTACAACTCTCCTACCAATCCCGGAATCCACAACCGCGAACCCGAAGACGCCACTTCCTTCGCTGCCGAAACTGATCGAATTGCCCAAGTTTGTGCAGGATGGAAACGTGCAGGTTGACAAACGAAGGGGAGAAACATCCCCAGGCTTCCCCCCGTTTAAGCCGATCACCGTCCCGCCAGCTCTGATCGAGCCGGGCAACGGCACCTCCCTTTCAATCGCGGCAACGACCACAACCATCCCCCTTCCATCGTCCAACCCCATCCATCCGACGTTACTACCCCCGAATGTGCCACATCCACGCATAATCAATGCCCCGGTCGCCAAACTACCGCCGAATATTGGCAGCATTTCCACGGATCAACAGCAGCGGAAGAAGATTGTCGCGACGCCTAGTTTCGTGGGATCTTGGTTCAAAGAGGAATTCAACACGAAAAGTGGGCACCTCTGGATTCAGCTAAACAAGCAAATAGGTAACTGCCCCCCTACAGATTGTCCGAAAAGCGCTGAATTGGTGGCCAAACATTTTCGCAGGAAGTTTCCACGAAATTTGCTGAGGCACGGCAAAGACGAGGTTCGTCATCGCCAGTTCCTTTCTGAATGGTTTTCTCCCAGGTACTTGCCGATCTGCTTGCCGCACGTCTGAAGGAATGTCTGCGCAAACAGCGAGAGAACTTCTGGACGCGACTTGACAAGGAAATTGCTCTGCAGGACGGAAGAGACGACTCGGCTCTGATGTGGATGAGTTGGTTTGGATGTTGACGCAATTTGAATTTCAGCGAGCGAGACGAGTGCAGAGTTGGACTGGTCGAGGAGCAGGTAGGCACGCTAAACTGAGCGGACGGATGACCGACCCTTCAGATCGCCTGCATGAACGTCTACTCCTTCGCGTGCCAGTTCATCCAGCCGACTTAGTGCGCAAACAGTTATTTAAAAACAATCGAGCCGTGCTCAACCAATTCAGCATATTCCGACTTCTCCCAACCCGAATCATCGTCCAGGAGGCCAGGTTCGCAGAGGACGGAGCGGAGAAGTGTCGCAAATTTGCGGACAAGTTGAACAACGGAATTGAGGAAAACGGTGGTCAGCCACGTTAACTGCCCACTTTAACATAATCCGAAGCACTTACTTGCCTTTGCTTTGATTATTAAGCAAATTGGCTTTTTATGAACGAGCTATAAATTATAAATATTACTTATTTTGAAACAGAGAATGTGCACAATCTTGGGAATAATACGAAAGGGCAGCAATCGGAATGGAATAACCAATCGGTCTTTTTGGTTTTCACAGTGATCGAAGTGGAGTGTTTGCGTTGGAACAATGATGGTGATGGTGTACCAACCAGTACAATTACGACATGTCGATATCACAAGTGGAAAGTGAGTGTATTGCCAACAAACAAAGTGCAATTCGGATGAACACGCTATTATGTTGGAAAGTGGATTGGATATAGTGGACGCATCCGAATGGACAGAGAAGAGAGAGTAAATGCTGTCGCTGGTGCTCCTTTTTATCGCTTGCTGTAGCGCATTCCGCCGTATTCAAAGTGCCATTTTGTGAAATCCACATTGAACACCACAACGGCGCCAGAGTCGAGTCCGCCGAAGATCAGCTTAACAAGGGCATTGTTTGCAAGGGAATAAAAGGGGAGTGAGTATTTTTAATTAATATAAAGTTTTAAAATTTTATTAAAATTTATTCCAAAAAATTGCACCCTCTGGTTGGTGCTGACCGCCAACGAGCGTATGGGACTGTCGGTTTGCTGAAACGGTGTTGCGTTACAAATTCTTGCGATTTTCTTCGACTCACAGCAAATGTGTAGAGAGATTGCAGTGGAAACATTCGGAGCACGGATATGCGCCCGCACTCGGTGCCCAGCACAATGTACTCCCCGTCCCGGGACAGAACTGCGCACAGGACCTTCTCTTTGGATCGATGAAGGGGCGTGTTCAGTTGCTTTCCCGTAGTGGTGAACGTGGCCAAGAATGTGTTTCCGTAGAAGACAGCGATGTGGCAGTCGCGGCTGAACAGGACAGTGTCCACCTGGAGGCCGACGGCAGCCTCTTCCTCGCAGAGAATGTGCCTCAGAAGGTCCCCTTGCGTGGTGTGCATCAGAACGGTTCCGTCTGCAAGGCGAGTGAGTTTTGATTTCATCGGATGGAATGACTGACGCACCCTTTGAACCAGAGATGACAATGCCGTGCTCGGCAGACACGCAAATTGCTGAAGCAAATTCGGGGTCCCGGATAACAGACCCAGGTGTTACCCGATATCTCCGCATCGTGTCCAGTCAAAACGGCGCGCGGGGACGGCGACTCGCCGGCGACGTTGTATTCGCCCACAACGGCGCCCAGATGCTGGCTGAAGTGCCAAAGGACAACGGTGCAGTCGGAACTGCCCGAGGCGATGTAGCAGTCGGCGAACAGACTGGTCTCGGATCGGGCGAGGCAGGTGACCACATTCCCGTGTCCGAAGACAACTTGACGCACTTGTGCTGAACATTCCGACTCAGTCCGGCTGACTCGGAACTGCATACCGCTTTCAGTTTCAATCAACCGGAAACTGTAGTCGGGATAGCCGCTCACGAATATGAAGCGACTGTCCACCGTGCAGATGAAGTTGTTCGACGAGATGTTCAGCCGCTGGTCCAACTGATCGCCCAGGTGTCTTTTCGGCACTTTCTGAGAGGGGTTGCCGACGGCGAGAAGCGGGTCCACGGTGATTGGGAGCTCGGCCGTGGATATTTTTGAGGGATCCGCGGACGCCGGAGACTTCTCCGTGTTCCCAATGTGCACTCCCCCGGAAGGCTGAGATTGCACCTCTGGAAATGAAATTTGACTCATGAAGTGCGACAAAGTGTTTTTAAGTATACGGTTAAAGTCCGCATTCCACCGGTTGAGGGCAAACACCAAATTTTGGGCAATTGTCACTGAATTGAGAAGCGGTGGATTGAGTGCAAATTAAATGGGTGTTGATTGTTGTTGCCCACCGACTGACGGATCCGAAAGCTGCTGGTAAGTGTTGGCGGTGATGTGAACGACGGGGCTGTTCGAGATGAACTTCATCAGCATGCGCAGGTCGTTGGAGCAGGGTTGGAACATCAGCGGACTCTTAAAAGGGCGATTGACCGATTCGGCCCGCTCAGCGGAGTCCCACCATGGTCATGACCGAATGACGCGGAGGGTGCGGTTCGGCGAGCAGCTGGACGGGCGTCTGGCCAAAATTCAGAATCTGCTGTTGGATGCTTTCGCGGAGTGCGGCATTCTCAACGGAGTCGAGGTTGACCGAACCCTCGTAGGTCAGGTGGTAGAACACGTTGGTGGCACGGACCTGCACAACAACAGCGTTGGCAATCGAGCGAACGAGGAGGGGAGTTACCGCTTCGGGTCCCCTCTGTTTGTAGCCGAAAATCAGGTCAATCCACGACGAGAGTTGGCAAGAGACTGAACCCAAGTGCGCATTACATGAATGGAGTCAAAATTTGCCAACCAAGATCGGACTCCAGCGCTTGTCTGTGAATTCGGACGAACTCTTCGGCAC
This sequence comes from Radopholus similis, assembly GCA_013357305.1. Lineage (NCBI taxonomy): Eukaryota > Metazoa > Nematoda > Chromadorea > Rhabditida > Pratylenchidae > Radopholus > Radopholus similis. The sequence goes on from VAHH01000229.1 coordinate 32,112, forward strand.
TCCCGTTGGCCCAACAAGGAAGCACAACGTCGTTCCTGGGGCAAAGGTGATTTTTTCGCGAAGAAAGTCCGACATTTACACAGTGATTCCGTCCTCTCGGACGCCCAAATCGTACTCATTGGCGTTGGAGAACATTTCGGGCAGATAAACTTGAAAAGATGGGGGACAGATTTTGAAGGCCGGAATCAGACCCACATAGTTCGGGGATCAGCTCTTTGACATCGTGAGTGTCCACAAGACAACGTTCCCACGTCCTTTAAAAGTGGAATAAACTGAAAAACGATTTGGACTCACTCGGCCAATGAGTGGAACAGTCTGTTGGAGTGGTCGAATTTCCCACTCTGCAGATCCAGAAACAGCGTCGTAAAGGGCTCCTGGAATAGGCGTAAGAAAGGGCAAAATAAGCTTTAAAGTACGATTCGGAAGAGCCAATTTAGTGTGAACGCCTGAAAATGGGAATGTTTTGTGGCCTTATTGTGGTGCCCCCGTCTTTTTTCACCTGAGTGGAATAGTGCGTCCCATAATCTAAATGGACGTTTAACAATTAAATAGTTGCAAGCCGGGCGATTCTCACGAAAAGCGGGTATTTCGTTGTCGTCCCAGTTGTTGAAGCGTTCCTGGAAATACTTGCGCCTCGACTCTGACAAGGCGCCAATCGGCTAAAACACGAAACTGCAGCACGCCGATCCAGTCACACACACACACCTTCGAAAGATCGCGGAAATTTGAGGCCTCGCTCAGGTCCAGCTTTTCGGAGGTGTAGTTGCTGAGCACCCAGGGGAACACCGGGTACTGGTTCAGATCGTTGTAGGTGCGGCTGCAAGTCTCAGTGAGTGTTTTATTTTTGGAATTTTAGCCAGCCACCCCGCGACGGTGTTCAGAAACATCAAGTAGTCGAAGTTGGAAATCTCTCGCTGCTGCCACTTCTGCAAAAGACACTTTGGGGTTATTGGCCTAGCGTTTTGTGGAGGTTGCCTGCGGCATGTCCGAGTGCTTGAACAGCTGCCTGGGAGTCATCAGACTCGCTTTTCTGCTCTGGGGAAGTCCGTACTTCACTCCCACGCCGACTTTCGGGAGATGGGCGACGACCTTTTTCACCGTCTCGTGGTCCGGGAATGCGAACATGATTGCAGCTGAAATGTGAAGACGATTTTTCCGTTTGCCATTCGGCGGAGTGCTCACTTCTCGAGGCGAGGAACAGTTCGAGAGCCGTGAACTGCAACAGGTATCTGCGTAGGAAGACGGCGCGGATCTCTTGGAAGTTCCATCGGGCGTGCAAATTGTCGCAGTAGCGCAATGACTGAGAATGGGGCGCAAATATAGGACATTTCAGCCAAAGTGAACTTGGTGTGTGTACGTCTTTTGGTTTCCGTATTTTCTTTGTTTGCCCGTAAAAAATAAAGCCGTCAAGGGGCTGATTTTTGAGTTGGTTTGCCCCGATAAATTTATTATAACGTCAATCGGCTGAGGGGCTCTGCCACTTATCAATCTTCTTCTCGGGCGAGAAGCGAAGACGGAGAACCATCCTAGCCGCTTCGATCTGCCTGCGATAGCCCTCGGAAAAGAATCAATTGTTTTAACTCGCTGATTGATCCCACACCAGTCTCTGTTGTCGTTTAGCAGATAATTTAGCCCCACTTTTACACCTGTTTTGTGCGGTAAATTGAATTTGAGTGGTGTGGGCGGGGCAAAACGAGCATGCTGCTGCCCTTCCGGCCCCAGCCGCACCAACCACCACTCTCCTCCGCGCCTTTCAACCCCTATTATTATCATTCATGGTATCTGCCCTTTATTCACTACTCAGCCAGAAAATTGCGCCCTTCCTGCCGACAACAAATTAATTATTAAAAATGGCCCATCCATCTCGCTGGTGGCGCCAAAAATTGGGACAAATAGCAATTTTCGCGTCCAACTAAAGCGCAATTCAGATTACCAATGCTGGGCCAAAACGCTGTCTCCTATCAGCAGATAAACCAATTTTACGCGGACAAAGTGCAAGCCAGGCGGCTGGAGGTCCAGAAGGCCATCGGCGCAATCGCAGACATTGTCCAGGACATTCTGAAGCAAATCGAGCAGCTTGAGCCGCGGTTCATCTCCACCTTCACTCAATCCCCGAACGGCCATTATGAGGGGGTGAGCACTGCCAACTTCCAATTACATCCAATTCACATTTGAGTGCTCTTGCAGTTGCTAGTCCATTCGCCGTACGAATTCGAGGTGATCCTCTACCTCAACCAGATGGGCGTCTTCAACTTTGTCGACGACGGATCCATTCCTGGTTGCGCGGTGCTGAAACTGAGCGACGGCCGCAAGCGGTCAATGTCGCTGTGGGTTGAATTCATCACGGCCAGCGGATATCTGTCGGCCAGAAAGATTCGGTCGCGCTTCCAAACCCTCGTCGCCCAAACAATTGAGAAGCCGCCGTTCAACGACAAGTGCAAGCTGCTGCAGGAGAGCAGTGACGTGAAGATGCTCATCTATGGAAAGTACATTGTCCAGGCAAGAGAATGTGGCGGCAGCCTATTTCTGATTTGATCTGCAGATCACTTGTGCCTTCCGCTGCAACGGTATCTGGCCGCGATCGGCTAGCCAGTGGCCTAGTTCCCGGGCGCAGTGGCCGAACACCGAGACGGCCAAGGAGACTCGGCTGGAAGGTTTCGACCTGCTGAGCAAGGAACTCTGTCCCGCCTCCTGCTGTTCCCAACAACAGCAGCAGCAGCAACAGCAACAGACGAGGCAGTACCAGCAGGGACAAGTGCAACCTCCCCAGCAGCAGCAAAGTGCCACGATGATGGAGGGAGACGCGTGGGTGATGAACATGGCTCAGGCGGAGGAACGGCTGCTCCTCTCCCACGTGAACAAGGAGCGGGTGCTCGCAATTCTGCGCACGCTGAGGGACAGGCATCTGGACTTTCCCGGTTCGGCAACCACCAACCAACTCATCAAGGTGGATTTGCGAAAATAAACGTGGACAGTGAATTAATTCCAGGTAATTGTTCTCTACGAGTGCGAAAAGCATTTTGCCGACCACGAATGGAACGGTAAGGTTTTAGTGTCAAATTTCTGAAAATACATATTTTAAACTCAGATTTCTGCCTTGGCGACAGGATAATCGGTCAGTTGTGTCCGTTGGTGGTTTGCAAAGGAAATTCCAGGAATCCTGCTCCAAATGGTCAGCTGTCTGCAGTGCCGCAGATGTCCCCACTTTTTCCTGCCCCAGTTGGACTTGTTGAAGGGGCGGTCGCCAAAATCTCTGGACGAAAGTGCGAGGGCAGTTTGGACCTTGGCCAGACAGCTGATGCTCAATGGGAAGGCACTAGAATTGCTTTGAACCCCATTCTCCGTTGACTATGATCCGTGGAATCCTTTTCCGCCTAATTTCCATAAATTCATTCATTCGCAGGCAAATTTCTGACGATACGATCTAGGAAAGTGCATATCGTGAGAGGTAAAGAAGGGGTTCAATGTCATCAGAGCGGAGAGAGGAGACTTCGCACGAAGAGGCGTATCGATTGGACCCTAACGGGCGGGCGAGTAAAGGCCAATTAAGGGATTTTCCATGGGTTGCCCGCACGACGGCCTGTCAATCTCAATTTTCGTCAATCTTGTTTTCGCCCACTGCACAACTTTGTGCGGCACCCAACGGAAATTCACACACACACTACTACTACACTCTTTTGACCTGCCAAAAGCCAGTGAACTGACCAGTGCGTTCTGCCTTTTGTTGAGTGGGTGCTCTTCATCGGCGTCGAAGAATAAATCGGTGGCGGTGAGCGATATCGTTCCGGGAACGACCAGTCCGGGGGCAATCAGTTTTCCCGCTGTACTGTAGGTCGTGTAATCTGAAACAGGGATGCGGGTGTCCAATCGCCCTCTCCGCCACCTTCTATTGGCTCCGACACGTCGCTTTCGTCCTTCAGCCACTTCTCAATTTCGGTCTCGTCCACGTACTCCTTCGCTGTCCCCTTTGTGTGTCCAATCTGCATTTTTGGCATTAGCTACGTATAAAATGAACGAACAATAAAAGCACCATTTTGTGTGCCAAATCCTTCAGAAACTCGTCCTGGTCAGTCTCCACTTCTTTCTGCTGTTCGCCCGTCCGCTGGATCGTTGCGAGCGCGTGCTTCTTCCCCCACGGATTCTGAACGAAGCGCCGCCTTCTCCTGGAATCGTCCTCCCAAGCGTCGAGTTTCCAAAACACCTTCCTAATTAACAACCAGTTCATTTGTTCAATTTTGAGGGTTTTCACTTCTTTTCAGTATCAGTTGACCAAGCTCCCTTGGGACTGATCAAAATGCTTCGCATTTTCTCGAGCGTTCTGGATGCAAGTACAAACTCCCTATGCTTAGCAGAGACAATCAGCTGGTCGGCCAAGTGCTCCTCCGCCCTCCTGTTTGCCAGTTGTTCGTTCGCTTCACTCTGGATCGTGCAAAATGTTATCAAACAAAGGGGACACCTCTTTTTGCCTCGAACTGCGCGTGCTTGCTCACATCTTCGGCACGGAGTCTGTTCAAAATGAAATCTGCCTCGTTTGCCACTCTGAGAATGTGGTCCCTGGTCGCATGGGCCATCAGCCGACCTGAAGAGCATTCCATAAATATGTACGCTTCGCTGTGCTGAGACCTTCGTTGACAAGTTCAATGAACGCTAAGCCAGCGTGTTTTTGCAACGATGTCTGCCATTCTTGACTGCACAACAGCATCACAATCTCCACTACAGTGCCGTTCTTGAGACTTTGCATTACTTTAAGAGGAGGGGAGGATGTCCAATTAAGATGTAAGCAAAATTCACCTCTGACATCGTTCATAATTTCTTGGCCATGCGTTCCGAGCAGTGTTTTCTGGAGAAATGCCCGAAAGTCTGTCAAGACTTCGCGGAACAAGGGCATCACAGATTCCAACGCTTGTTGCAGTTTATTCGTCAGGTACTGCCGCCGTTCGCCCGTATTCTCAACACTCTGGCGTCGCAAATTGGGCGCGTTGAAACTGTGTGCCAGAAATGAACGCTTTGCCGTTTCTTCTGTTGCTCACCCGCTCAGGTGTCCTGGCCCGTACTCGTTCCCCTTTGAGGTGACCGGTTGGGTGTCCTTGCACCGAATGGAGGCGATCCCCCTCTGTCCCTGGTCATCGGCATCGTCGTTCAGTTCGATTTCCTCGGTCTCCTCCTCAGCCACCGCGTTTTTCTTTTCTGCCCCCTCCCCATTGCAGTCTTCGCGCACCGTTGCCATTGTTGTCGTCCTTTTGGGCACAACCGCGTTCTCCTCTTCCTCTGACCCGTTCCCATTGTTGTTTGCAAAAAAGGGACTCGTCGTCGTTGACGGTTCCAAAATATCGCGATATCGAGAGACCATTAGCACCTATATTGGGCAAAATGAAGGGCACCATCCTCTAAAAATGAGGCATTTCTCACCGAAAGGAAGTAAATAACTGCCAGTGCCAAAAATTGTGCTTGTCTTGTCTCTTCCTGTTATATGTATGTGTAATAATGCAGTCCGTTGCCTTCAGCCAAAACAACTCACCATGTCCCTGTAGATGACTCCCTTCAGACGCTGCAAGTCAATGTTCTGAAGCAGCCGGTCGGTGTCAGAAATTGCGGTGGTCGTTCCGTTCTGCGAATTGGTCCAGAATTTTGCAAAACAATCTGAACTTACCGAAATAAATTTTCGAATGGCGTCAAATTTCGGGGAATTCGAGTTAAAAATTTCCTCCTTTTGTGCGATGCAAATCAAAATATTGCGGACAGCAATGGTCGAAGCTGGAAAGGAATTACAGTGAGAAGCGCCAAGAAAGCCAAACCCAGTCGAAGTGACTGTCGCAAAATTCCTCCAGACGGCTGTAGGGAAACCAATACAATTCCCACCAATGGGACCACATTCTCCAACCATGTTTTTCTCTTGCTCCAGCTCGTTCAGGCTGACAGCCGAAGTGAACACGAACACATCCGAAAGTTCGACGAAGACGGCCAGGAAACGAGACGCGTCCGCAATGTCCAACTCCTGTTGCGTTGTGTCCACGATGTCGAGCTCACTCTGCAAAAACATGCATTCATTGAGTTCGAATAAAAATTAAAAATGGATTATTCATTCACATTTGGCGCTGTTGCTGCCGCAAGAAGAGGCAAAAGTCCGCCGCAGGCCATGACCAGACTGTCATTCAGCTGGGACAGAATGTGAATGGTGTTGGCGATAAAGACCTGAACAAGGGTATTATTTTTATGTCGTTAAAGTCACCTACTTGATTGTCCGAGTTGTTCATGTGATCAGCCATCGGTGAGGCGGACCTGTTGGGAATTTATTGTCCACAATTTTTCTCAAGACAAATATCACTCGTTCCACTCTCGCACGACCGACTCGATGGACTCCAGCAGATCAGAGAGCAGTCTCACGTGAACCTTGGACCACGTGAAGTCGGGGGTTCGATACAGGGCAATTGGCTCCGTCCCGTCATTGGACGACTGCTCGTCGAGATTCGTCTTTTCTGCGAGCCGCTTCTCTCGATGCGCGGCCTTTCTGCGGTATTTCTGCCAAGACACTTTCGAGTGGGTGATGGCCATTGTGTCGACCCAGACACGCCAGCCCCCGTATTCGAGTCGGATTGCGTGAAAGAGCAGAACGGAGAACAGCTCGTGGACCAGCTCCATCACTTCCTGTTGCTGCTCGTTCTCCGGGAATATGTAGGCCAGCGAAATGAGCCATTCCTAAAAATGTTTGTCCGGAGGCTGCTTTACGTCCTCTACCTGCCAAACGCTCATTTGTAAAATTGTTCTCCGGTTTTCCCGCGAACATTTGCACAGACGTATGATGTCTTGCAGGAATATCTGGCAATCAATAAAAATTTTTTATAATGCCTGCATCACTCTGGTCACAAACCTTCTTCACTCGCAACAATTCGGGGCACTCCTCGGACTGGCCCAACAGCTGTGCGATAACTTTGAGCATTTGGTGGTTCTCGAAACGGGTCGAGTCCAGCGGCGAATCCTCATGTTTGACGAACAAAATTTCTGGACAAATCTGCTCGACGAGGATCTCGTAGAGTGCGTTGTAGGTGGCGAGGCTGACCGTACGAGAGTTCAGCAGGAGTTTCTCAGTGAGAAGGTGGAATAAGTTCTTCTGATTGATAGACTCGTTCTTTCGCCTAGAGTTGCAATGTTATGTCAAAGAGCATGGGCATTTTGGCCACTTTTGTGTCGATCGACAAAGATAGTATCCGAATATTTTGAGCGCCGGGATCCGAATCAGTTCATTCCCGGAACAGATCAATTTGAACACAACACAGTGCGCCTTCTTCCTGTCGAAGGCAGGCACCATAATTGCGGGGTGGTCGGCAAGTTGGTTGGAAATTTGGCCCAGCACGTCGTACAAATTGTCCTCCTCAAGCGTTAAAATTAACTAAAAGCGATTTTGAAATCTCGTTGTACCTCTTGGACAGTGGAAATGAAGTTGAACAGACACTGGAACTCGTCGTCCCTGACCACCTCCTTTTCGTCCATATCTGCTGGCATGGTGAACATCAGCAGGTTGAGCAGTTGCAGAATGCAAGCCCGAATGTGCACAATAACAGTCCGCTCCAATTGCTGCTCCCTTTTGGCGTGCGCTTGCTGACTGGGCGGAACCACCCAGTAGTACTTTTTGAGCGTGTGCATCAGGGTGACGAATGTGTGGGTTCGGCGCACAATGGAGAGCAAATTGCCGTTGGAAAACAAATCGTTCGCCAAAAAGGTGAAGAGACGGACTTGCACCTTAATCGACGAACATTTTGTTCAATTTTTCGACCCCATCACTTACCACTGACTCGGCCCTGTACCACAGTTGCGGGGTGAAGAATACATTTTCTATCAGTTGCTTCAGAAGAGGGATTCCAGTCGAGAAAGACGGAAGTGACTTTGAGATTGAGATGAAAGTCTGACAAAAAAACTAATTTAATCGAGTAACATCGGCAGAACTCACCTCCAGTAGGTTAAGGGAAAGATGCTGACTTGCGGCATTGTTGAGCACGTTCGCTACCACGGAGAATCCCTGGCTGTGGAGCAGCTGTTGTTGTGCAGTCAACGACGTGTTCAGCAGAACCGCGATCACATTGAGCAGTTTGGCACTTAAAGGGGGGCAGCAATGTTCGCAATTCGAACAAAAGCCGGTACCAAATGTCGTTGTCGATTGCTTCGGGCTGCTTCAGGTCGATGTGAGAAAACAAGGGCAACAGCATTTGGATGCCACCGACCGAATGTAGCGAACTATGAACGGATTGAGTGGTCACTACCTCGACCCCCTAAATGAAAAAATTCCACCATGCGAGAAGAGATACATATCTTTGCATACATTTTTCATAACAGCGTGGGGAATTTGAACAAAATACGGATTGACGCCTCCTTTTTGGCTTGACTGCTGGAAGAGGCAGAGTTGGCCGTGGCAATTCTTTGGGCAGTACGCAAACACAAGAGAGTCGTGGAGCCGTCCGTCAAACAACACCTTCTTGTAGCTCTCCGGCAGATTGGTTTCTGCCTCGTGTTTGAACTGGCTCTGGTAGGAGACGCCCAGCACATGCTGTTTCGGTTTAAGCAATATACACTTAAACTCTCTCAAAATGCCGACCAGACAGGCGGCCTGTTGAGGAGAAATGGCCGTTGAGAAAACGTAGACCGCAGCCATCTGTCCACTGAATGCCTCGTTCAAGTTTGCCTCTAAGCCACATCCGATGAAACAGCGATCATAATGTTCGTTCGTGGACACAAACCTAATAAAAGAAAATCCGGAAGCCCAAACAATTGGGATCTACCAGTTCGCGTCTATTACTTCCACAAGGCAGCCATCGATAAAACAGTGGATTTCGCTTTTTGCCCAACGAGAGTAGACGAAACTCAGCGCAATGTGGTGCCACTTCCTTGGGACCAGTTCGTGCTTGATGCAGCGCATCACCTCCTTGCCAGCCGTCCGAATACAGCGCAAAACGAGGCAATTTCCCATGAAATAGCAGAAATAGCCGAGCCCTTTGGGGGTGCAGAGACTGAAAATCGACGAAGGCTGGAGGCGAATACATTATTTCAAGATGCCTAAAGAGGTAGGGTTTCTCCTTCTCAAAGTAGACACTGTTCAAGGGATCCATCCGCAGCCATGTGCTGAAGGTCCATCCATTCTGGTGGGGCCATCGTGAGAGTGGCGGCAAAGAAATGCCCTGAAAATAAACATTTTGGGTAAAACAGGTTCAAAAACTTACGGCAGAAGCTTTCCCTGGGAATGAAAAGAAGACATCGGGGCCCTCACGTTTCGGAATTTCTTGTAGCACATCCAGCAATTTGAGCGAATTTGCTTTCTATTTCCAAATAAAACTAACTGCCATGTTTGCTACGTTTACCCAGGAGCCGTTTGAAGACTGCAAAGAGCGCAACAAATATTTGACCTCCTTAACAGATATGCTGTAGCTGGAGGAGACTGTCAATAATTCAGTCAGCAAGTCGGCCGTGACAGAATCAGCTTGCGGCAGTCGGTCCAAACACTTGGAAATAAGGCCAGCTTTGGTGCTGAAAATAAAAGAAAGATTCATTTTACTCCCTATGAAAGTTTACATTGCCTCCAAATTTAAGAAACTTTTCCGAACGATTGCAACGAATACGCTCCAAATTTCGGCCTATGAATGTTGATTGTATTAGCGATTCCAAAAACAAAAAATACCTGCGCATTCGGGGGACACAGGTCAATAAGTTCCAGCATACGATTGATATTTTCCGCATTTTCTATGACATATCTGGATTCCAAGTCAAATGATCCTCCAACAAGCTATAAAAGGGCTGTTTCTCTTTAAAACAAACCAATTTTCTACCGTGTTAAAGAGACTGTCAATTATGTCCTTGTAGGCCAACGTGCCATCAATGCAGGCCTGTTTGAGCCGTTCAAATGTTTCTTCCGATGTCTCATCTCGCGAGTGAATGACAACTGTCCTGCCTAGTTGGTCGGAAATCGAAGAAAGAGATTCCTGAAAATGACTAATTGTTTGAACCACATTTCAACCTACAAATTTTTGGTCAGATTCATCCAGATTTTGTTCAGTTCTCTCGACTGTTGTCTGTTCGGCCAACTCAGCTGACGTCGAAGGTTGATCCTTTTCTGTGGTTTTTCCGTTTTCTTTTGGCGCAGTATCTTCTGAGTCTTCTGTTGCGTCTCCTTCGCCATAAAGTTGAACATCCTTCATTCCATTCTCATCAACATTTGCAGAGGGTTCGGGAAATGATGTCAACTCGATATCTCGCGGACTGCGACATTTTTCATCGGCAGAAGAGTCTTCCAAATTTTTGTCGTCGGAGAGCATACTCGATTTTATGATAAAAAGCACATATAAAATAATTTATTATTATTACTTTATTACGGTGCTTCGAAAGTCCGAAACCAAGATTTCTTGGTCAATGCAAAATTAGGTGATGACCTGATGAGGGATGTACCTTGTACCTAAGCAAAGCATCTCAATAATCTTACTTTCTATGAAAGAATTCTCTCGCGAAAAAAGATGGAGAGAAAGAGAGAGAGAGAGGAAGAGAGTTTTATAGGAGAAGAGAAGGGAGAAGAAGATGGAATGGAATGGGAATATAGGTACCTAAAATTGGGAACGGATGTAGTCTGAGTTGAAAGGTGAAGGTGCAGTGTTATTTGTTATTGTATTGCTGATTTCATATTGCTGTTGCTGCATTTCTGCATATTGAAAAATGCAAAGTTTATCCTTTAGCAATTGAGTCGTAGGCTAAAGTGTAGTTTATGGGGATGTCTCCAAATAGCCCAATTTATATACCATTAGATTCCTCTCGTCGAGCTGAGCACGAATAT